>CM077288.1:6309323-6401823 GCA_039654925.1 Anguilla pacifica
AGAGATGAGCCTGCAGTACCCTAGCAACCACGTAAGCTTAGCGCAGGTGTAGAGATGAGCCTGCAGTGTCCTAGCAACCACGTATGCTTAGTACATGTGCAGTATTCATTTTCTACATTAAGCACCGTGTCTTTATATTCCCTATTGTGGCAACTATGGCATGTAAAGTGATGTTATTGGTTGATGTAATGGTTACTACTGGCAACTGTAACATTAATAACTAGGTATTGTCTCTGACCTTTGCCAAATGTTTCTGCATACACTTTGTTTTAAATAAGAGTGTCTCATGAGTGCAGAAATTTTGGCCAATCATGGGCTTACACACAGGCTGGACAAATAGGGAAGAGTGCTCTAAATATGAACACCTCATTACTAGATGCATAGAGTATAAATATCATACGCTATCTAGGAGGCAACATCAATTAGGAATATCCATTTACTGAATATGCAAGATTTATTGCAAAGCACACACCAGAAACGTAAAGCCATAAAAATGGCATAATCTTTCTTAATAGAAATGGTAGGAGTTTTGGGTGGGGGGGGGGGGCGGTGGATGAGAGGGGGCTTCCCTCTCCCTCTATGCTGGGAATTTGATTTGGAGCTTGTTCCCAAAACGCATCAATTTTTTGGTTTGGTTAAACTGCACAGGGAGCTGCTGATTTTTTTTGTGTTGGTAGCTTTTTGTTATCGTTGATGTCCATGAACAAGCACACACAGCTCCAGTGGCTCATTGGCTCTTCCTTAACAACTCTATAGCTATGTGACAGAGCTGACCGAGCACATCAAGGTGAAGTCCACAAGGGAGGAGACGGAAGTGACGTCTTCCGACTACGTTCGCTTCTTCCCCGCCTTCGTCTGGGCTGTGAGGGACTTCACTCTGGAGCTGGAGATCGACGGAAAGACCGCCACTGCAGACCAGTACCTGGAGAACTCCCTGAAGCTAAAACAGTCGGGTAAAACGGGGCACCTGGATTTACCTGTCAGTAGCTACATTCTCTTAGCCAGATGTGTGGCACATTCTGGATGCTATATAAGGGATTCAAACCTGCAACCTGGGAGTTGCAGGCCTAGTTTCCCTGCCCTGATGCTACACTGCCACTGCCAAGTAACATTTACAGTCCAGTTTTTTTTGTTTGAATATCATTTTGGAATAAAGTCATGCAATTGACGGCTCTGTTAATGTGATTGACTGATAAATCATGATGGAAAATCTCACGGCAAAAACGGTGGCTTATAGTGCTTGTGTAGCCTGCGCAGAATCTCACTGTTAGGCTGTTGATAGATTAACTGTGACCTTGTAGACAAACCGATTGATTAAGTTGCAAAATCCAGGCTATCTTGAAAACTCTTCACAGCCTATCTCAACTGCAGTTTTGACCAATATCCATATTTTGCTGGTAGCCTAATCCGCATATTTCGACCGTTTTTTGTGACGACATAGCTCAGGAGGTAAGAGCGGTTGTCTGGCAGTCGAAGGGCTGCCGGTTCGATCCCCCGCCCTGGGCATGTCGAAGTGTCCCTGAGCAAGACACCTAACGCCTAATTGCTCCCAACGAGCTGATTGGTACTTTGCATGGCAGCCTTTCACCGTTGGCGTGTGAGTGTGTGTGTAAATGGGTGAATGAGAGGCATCAGTTGTAAAGCGCTTTGGATAAACGCGATATATAAATGCAGTCCATTTACCATTTTAAATTGAAATTGTCGAAACGTCTTTCACGAGGGAATCTTTATTTTGGTTATGTAAACCATACGGCTTATTTTGACCACGCTCCTTTCCTCAAGGTTACTCTAGAGCGGTTGTCCTGAGTAACGATGCCCGGGAGTGCATCCGGAACTACTTCCCGGAGCGGAAGTGCTTTGTGTTCGACCAGCCCGGCTCCAAGGAGAAGCTGAAGCTTCTGGATCGACTGGCAGATTCTGAGCTGGACCCTCAATTTGTGAAGCAGACCTCTGATTTCTGCGGCTACATTTTCGGCCGTTCCAAAGAGAAGACCGTTAAAGGGGGGATCACAGTCACCGGGAGCTGTAAGTTTGATGGAATCGGGTTTGCGGAAAAAGAGAAACATTTCCTTGATGTGGTAATGTGTGGTTCTGGGGGGGCGTCTCACTGTTGATGGCGCCCGGCAGCCCTGTAGGGCGATGCGTGATCGGCTCTTGCATTGCCCAGGGACGGGGCGTTTTAGTCTCATATTGCAATCTCTTCTTTGATTGAACCTGACCACGGAAAATAATATTTAATAAATCGTTCTTTAAAAAACTGTCAGTCCAGCCTGATGTTTATTGCAAGGCATTTTATAAGAGTGTGGCAGGAGGGCAGGAACTGATGTTAACTAAATATATCACAGACTGCTACATTTGCACATCAAAACTCTTTTCCCATGTATTGAAAAATATACTGCAAGGTATTGAATGAGACATATAAAATATTTGGATGCATTCCAAGTATATTTTCCAGTGTATGCCAAAATATTATAATTTCCTAGACTCCTTACTGATCTTTTGTCATTTCCTGTGACCGCTGCAGTACTGGGGAACTTGGCGGTGACCTACGTGGACGCCATTCGTAGCGGGAGCGTCCCATGCTTGGAGAATGCCGTGGAGGTGCTGTCTCAAATCGAAAACTCAACGGCGATCGAGGAGTCTTTTGCCCTCTACAGGCAGCTGCTGGGAGAGCGGGTGGAACTGCACACTGAGACTCAGGAGGAGCTCTCCAGCGCTCACGACGGCTGCCTGAAGGAGGCGCTGCAGCTCTTCATGAAGCGCTCCTTCAAGGACGAGGACCAGAAGTATCAAGAAGCACTCATGGTTTGTAGGCCTGTTTTGTCTCTGGGTGGAGTGTTCATTCACAAAGCCAGAGGTGCAAAACTCAGTTCTATTGGTGGGCTAGTGCTTGGAGTGGCAGTGTAGCATAATGGGTAAAGAACTGGTCTTGTAACCTAAAGGTCGCTGGTTCCATTCCCAGGTACTTAACCTGCATTGCTTCAGTAAATATCCAGCTGTATACATTACGTTACAGGCATTTAGCAGACACTCTTATCCAGAGCGACTTACACAACTTTTACATAGCATTTACATTGTATCCATTTATACAACCTGAAGCAATTCAGGTTAAGTACCTTGCTCAAGGGTACAACGGCAGTGTCCTACCCAGGAATCGAACCTATGACCTTTCGGTTACAAGCCCAGTTCCTTACCCACTGTGCTACACTGCCGCCGATATAAGTGTATAAGTGTATAGTATAAATGTAATGGTGTACCCAGCTTGCCTCCCTTACTTTTCTAACCAGCCATTTATACTATTTTTGGCCACTTCTGTAACTGACCACAGTAAAACAGTTGGGACACTGCAGTCTGCAGTAGTAGCTGATGATTGAAAAAGGTGTTGGATCAAGATATGATTGAACTAATTAAATAATTAAGAGCAGAAGTTGGCATGAAATTCTGAAATGGATCAGCCTCGGTTACCCAGATCCAAGTATTTGATGTGCTCCTTCTCAAGCACATCGAATGCGGCTAATCACGTCCTTGATTGAACGTGGAGCGGACCATCGACGGAATTTGTTTCAGCCTGCGTGTCGTTGGCAGGAGCGGGTGAAGAAGGCGTACGAGGACAAGTGCGTGGAGAACGAGGAGATGTCGCGGAATCATTGCATAGCTCTCCTCCTCCAGCTGGCAGACGACATGGAACCGGAGGAATCCTACATGAAGCCGGGGGGATATCAGCGCTTTAAAGATCACCTGAACAAATTGGTTGAACTGTACAAAAGTGCCCTGGCCAAAGGGGTGAAGGTAACTCACTCCCAGGCTTCCTCCTGGCCTTTAGCAGTGCTAGCGCCCCCAGTTCTTGCTCCTTTCCCCTTTTAAAGGTTTGATTCAGTACATCGCATCTGTAACATTGGTTTTTTACATTTATAGTTGAGGCTGTTTCTGTCCTTGAGCCAAATGACCTGAATCACACTTTGGTTTTGCTGTTTAAAATGTATTTAGTTTAGTCGCAGTGTTTGGTTTGGCCTGCCCCTATAATGACGACTGATGAAACCAATTCTTTAAAATGCCTTTTGAGGCGTGCTAGTTTAGTGCACGTGCAGTGAATGTCTGGTTGTTATGCAATGTGTATGGGGCCACAGCAGACTAACCCCTGTAATGAGTTGATTATTAGCATACTTAATGTTTGAATTATCTTGATACAGGCAGAGGAAGCCTTGAAGGACTACCTGTCTGAGAAAAACCAACTGGAGAAAATGATTCTGACAGCAGATAGAAATCTGTCAGAACAACAGAGGCGTCTTGAGGGTAAGAGGAGAACTTATTTTAGGTCCTACATGATCTCATAAAGGAATTCATTTTAGGTCCTACATGATCACATAAAGTAATCCATTTTACCTCCTACATGATAACATAAAGGAATCCATTTTAGCTCATACATGATCTCATAAAGGAATCCATTTTAGGTCCTACATGATCACAGAAAGGAATCCATTTTAGGTCCTACACGATCTCATAAAGGAAGCCATTTTAGGTCCTACATGATCTCATAAAGGAGGCCATTTTAGGTCCTACACGATCTCATAAAGGAAGCCATTTTAGATCCTACACGATCTCATAAAGGAAGCCATTTTAGGTCCTACACGATCACATAAAGGAGTCCATTTTAGGGCCTACATGATCTCATAAACTCAAAGGAAATGAACACACTGAGACCCGCTGAAGTGAATTTCATTCTGTCGTGGGGGTCAGTAATGTTAGCAAGTCAATGTTCTGTGCTGTGATAGCAGAGAATTGTGAGAAATTGGATTTTTTTTGTAATTGTTCCGCACTGATTATTAGGCCAGAAAAGTGTGTGAATTATTTGAGTTTGTGTAAGTAATGAACTCATGTGCATAGAACAAATTTGGTGTAATAAAGTGAAGAGTATGTGGATTGGACATAAATGCATTGTACAAGTGAAGAAAGGTCTGGATTTGGAGATGGTGGGTCACCGATGTGCTGCTTTGTCCCACAGAGCAGAGAGCCCAGACAGAGAGAGAAAAGCAGAGAGCAGCAGCAGCCCGAGAACAGCAGGAGGCTCTGGAGAGAAGAATGAATGATGTAGAAAGGGCTCGTCGGGAGAACGAGAGGCAACTGATGGAGAAAATGGAGAGGGACCGGAGAGCGTTACTGGCGGAAAACCAGCAGGTTATGGACCAGAGACTGCGGGTACAGTATCAACCCAGCCCAGCTACACTATCGTACAAATATACACACAGCTACACTGCTGTACCAATTTACACACAGCTACACTGCTGTACCAATTTACACGCAGCTACACTACTGTACCAATATACACACAGCTAAACTACTGTACCAGTATACACACAGCTACACTGCTGTACCAATTTACACACAGCTACACTACCGTACCAATATACACACAGCTACATTACTGTACCAACTTACACACAGCTAAACTACTGTACCAGTATACACACAGCTACACTGCTGTACCAATTTACACACAGCTACACTACTGTACCAATATACACAGAGCTAAACTACTGTACCAGTATACACACAGCTACACTGCTGTACCAATTTACACACAGCTACACTACCGTACCAATAAACACACAGCTACACTGCTGTACCAAAATACACACAGCTACACTACTGTACCAATTTACAGACAGCTACACTACCGTACCAATATACACACAGCTACAATACTGCACTAATATACACACAGCTACTCTACTGTACTAATATACACATAGCCACACTGCTGTAGCGTTATACACCCAGCTACACTACTGTAGCTGTACGTATAATGGAAACGAACCTCTGGCCCCACCAGCTCACATATTTACCATCATAATGAATAGCATTTGAATCAGTGGTCTCGTGGAAAACGTGTGTGTCACAGTTACATTCTGGGTCATAAAAGATTTTCTTTAAAATGTAACGGGTTAAAAGAAATAGCAGGCCTTCAGGGATGAAAATGATCAGGTGCAGTGCCAATACCTGAAAAAACAAATGTGCTCGGGTGCGGTGACAAAGCGTTCGATGCTTTCCTTCGGTGTAACTTTGTCTTCCTAGTCAAATAGCAGACATCAGGAGGACGAATAAATGCACTTTCTCCTCATCCTCCACCTTCGTTTTCACGCAGGAGCAACGTGCCCTGTTGGAAGAAGGGTACAACAGCAAGGCGGAACGATGGGATGGGGAGATTCGGCAACTGCGGGAGGAGCTCGCCTCGCAGAGGAGAAACAGGGGAGGAGGAGGAGGAGGAGGAGGCTGTGTCATTTCCTAAGGGCTGGAGCCAAATGGGCAAAATGCATGTGCTGCTACCTGTTCATTAATTTCACTGGATTCGTGCGCGCTGCCACTGAACAAGAGGACCTCGGAAAACCTCGTTGTTTCATCACCTCGTCGTTTCATGATGTTTATGTTGCTTTATGTTGCAATCGTATGCCATCTGTGCCCGCTCCACAAAGCGAAATGTGCAATTATTTCAGTATTATTATACAAAACTTTACTTATTTAAACATTTAATTATATAAGGCACTTTTCTGACGTAAAATTCAAATGCTGAGTGAGGTACATGCATGTGTAAATGTAGATTTACACGTACTCACAGCTACACTGTCGTACTGATAAACACACAGCTACACTACTGTACCAATATACACACAGCTACACTGCTGTTCCAGTACACCATGCCAGTGATAAGAATGTTTTGCTTAAAAATGTAGTAGAGTAAAAGAAAAGGTACACAGATAAAAATGCTGAAGTAACGTATATTATGATGTGTTTGGGTAGAGTAACAAATTATTTGATGCTTTCCACTCCTGTCAGTTTGTCTTTGAAGTCAAATAGGTGACATCAGGAGGAAGATTAATTTTCTCCTCATCCTCCATTTTAATTTCATGCAGATGCTATGTGTCCGATTAGCGGAAAGGCCCGTTAGGATCGTCGAGCATATTGAGACACATGAGCGCATTGTGGAGACAAATTCTTGTGTATTGTCATAGAGAACGGGACTGAAAAAAGCCATGTCCTTTCCTGAGTGTTGAAGTAAGGTGGGAAAAATGAGGAATCATGCAAACTGTACAGCCTAATTGTATGCCTCATAGAGCCAAATTGTTGGACTTCTTTATCTATGAAGTGGAGTAATTCCTTTTGCAAAGTGATTAAAAGTGTGGGTTTAGCATTAGCAGTGGCACAGCTGTGCTCTTTTGCATGAATTATTTTCCTGTTTTTATGCACATTTGCAGTACTTACGTGGACCACAGAAACATGCTGTTTTGTAAAGCTACATCAAATGTAGACTTGTTTACCACCTACAAACTCTCCATAAAGTGGAATATACAATTGTTTCTATCATTTAACCCACTGAGGTATCATTTTCTGGCATCAAATGTAAATGCTGAGGGTGGTACATGCTTGTATAATGCTGTTTTTTTCCCTCTATGAAAAAAATAAAAAACAAATTTTGTGGGGAAAAAATGTAGATGCTTTATGACTGTCAAAAAGAGAATGTTGTAAGGTTTGCATATCATGTCTGTGAGGGATTACATGTTTTGATTGCATTGTGTGAGTTAATCTCATAAATCATTGTATGGGTCCTGGATGGATATAAGTACAGTGGCTGCTGAGGGACATTCAGACCTTAACTGATAAAAGCTGATGGGCGAACAAAACAATTCAGCCATTACTGTAGCACAGAGACAGGGTTGAGTACTGTAGTATAATAAAACATTATATACTGGTGCTCCTCTGAGTTGCTTTGTTTCTTCTGTCTCAATAAATGCTCTTTTACAGTGCATATGGAAAGTATCATTACAAATTCTTGATACCTAAAAGGGATCGTTTGCTTTCTATTTTTTAAAACCTATGCTATTTTAGATTTAGTGTATTTTTACAATTTTTATGCAAGGAACAGTATTTTGAAAAGCTTGTTCCGCAATGCTATACCTCTGGTGGTTGTATATCACCCAAATATTTCTCAGTAAATTAGTTTAATCTTATATTCAGTTGGAAACATTTCCAAAGTTCCTCCAATCTGAGACTACTGCGCTCAAGAAAAGAACTGCCGACACAATATAATAACTGTTATTTATGTTTGAAATTGTGAATAACCTCTATGAAATAAATCTGTTTACATGTCCACCCTCTGGAAACAATGTTGCCGTACAAGCTCTCTTTCAGTTATTGTATTTTATTTTATTGTTATAGACCACAAACCCTCTGATGGACCTCTACCAACCCTTGCAAAGTCAACAGGTTGCCAGAAACTTACACCATCCAAAATATTCTTTATGGCATGTAAAAGCTCTCTGGGCCAATCTAAACATATACTAAAACTAAAATTATATTTTTAAAAACCAGAACGTGTGCTATCCCTTTAAGGAAAGTTCAGTGAAGGCAAAACTTGTGAAAAATGAAAGCTTGATGTTATCTCTTTTAACCCCTTCACATCACACACAAACACACATCTGAGGAGTTTGGAGGACAGACCATTTTTAATATGCTGTGTGATGGCAGCAAAAGGTTAAGTCTGATTGTGACTGCTTGGCTCGCTAAAGTTTTGTCTAGCTCTGTTATTCATCATGCACTCAAACCTGTTTTCCTTGCAATTTTAGGAATGTTTTGTGCAATGGTAAGGAAGGCTGTATTTGTTTCTCATACCATTACTTAACTGTGTGCATATCTGACTACTCAGAAACACGCGAAGACATTTGTCCTAAACATTATGGTGCCCTCAAATGGGAGGCACCATAATGTGCTATCATTTCTACAAGGTGAAACCAAAATGCATAAAAATATCCTTCAATAAAAACCAAGAATCTGGACTGTAACCACATGTGAATTGTTTGATTGCAAATCTAAAATTGTGGAATACAGAGCCAAATCAAGAAAAAGTATGTCTTTGTCCTAAGCGTTATGGAGCTCACTGTATATACAGCTTTATAAATTAAACGCATTACTAGTATATGAGATTGTTCATGTAAATTTGCTGAATCTGTGTTATTTGCTCTGGATAAACATGTGAAAAAGAAACAAAACAGTAGTGTACTGAAAAAAGAGGGCTTTATCAGGGTCACTGTATGCAGTGAAATAAAGGTATGAGCATATAAGGCAGCCAGCATGAAACATTCCTATGAGTGTGACCAAAACAGATTTTGGTGCATGGCGAATAAGACAACATGACAAAACTTTGAGCCAGCCAGTCAACATCATAACATAACATAACTTAACATAACAATGATGAGAATGCCATTCAGCTCAACAATGCTTGCCATTTTCCCGATTAGTGCTCTGAATACCTACAGACTAGATAGTATCTAACACTGTATCAAGCCTAATCTTGAAAATCCCCAGAGTTTCTGCCTCTACCACGTGACCTGGCTGGCTATTCCACACATTGACTACTCTTTGCATGACAAGATTCTTCCTAATTTGCTTATTTTCATTTATGTCCCCTCATTCTAAAAACAGAACTCAACCTGATCCTCTTTATAAATTTAAAAGACTCAATCAAATCACCCCCAAGACTCTTTTTACTAAGCTTGAAGAGGTTAAGCATCTTAAAGTCCTTCCTCATAGCTTTTATCTTTTAACTTGGTTGCTCTTCTTTGAACTTTTTCCAGAGCCTCTATATCTTTCTTGTAGTACCATCCCCAGAACTGCACACAATACTCTAAGTGTGGTCTAACAATAGGATTTTATAAGATAAGTGTAACTTCCTTGGATTTATACTCAGTACTTTTGGCAGCATATCCCAGTATCCCGTTGGTCTTTTTTTACTGCTACAGCACAGTGTCTAACCTGAAAGGCTTTGATCCACCATTACTTCCAAGTCTGTTTCAAACTGAGCACATTCCAATCTTGTTCCTCCCAGAAAGTAATCCAATCCATGTTTTAATTTTCTACATGCAAAACTTTACATTTGGCTATATTGAATTTCATTTTCCATGTTTCTTCCCACTTCCGGATTTTGTATAAATCTTCTTGGATTACTTTATTAGATTCCAAACCGTTAGCTGGGCCTCCCAGTTTTGTATCATCTGCAATTTTGACGGATGTAATTTCTACGTCCCTGTCAAGGTCATTGATATAAATGAGGAAGAGCAGTGGTTGAACAATACATAAACAGAACATCTTAAATAGATTATATACAAAAAATAAAGCACTTTGGGAGCAACAACCAAAACTTTAGCAGCATGAAAGTCAAACTTAGTGATGAATTTACTAATTATTAAACCATGGAACAAATGTGCCAAAATAAATAAAATGAAAGGCTAAATACAGATCACATAAATTTGTCTGCCTGCTGAAACCAGCCAAACATGCTTTACTGTATACAAACTTAAGAGGATGGCATTTCGTCAAGGTGTGGTTCTTTTTTCCATTGGTAAAGTCAGGTCACATATTTTGATAGCCTTATCAAACATGATCAGTCCTAAAGCATTTCTCTGCCTATTGATAACAATCAAATACATTTTGCTGTGAGCAAACACAAAGGTTTGGAGTGTGGCTCTTTTTTCCATGGGTGTACTCCAAGAACATATTTACAGAAGGTAGATGTAAAATTCCTTTTTAAAAACAAATGGTCTGCCCTATTGTATTGTGTGCTAACACACACCAGTGAAAGAGCTTTGCTGTGTACACAGAAGTAGATGGAACATAACTTTAATATTTCATATCATCTCATAACTCTTACACGTCCACCAGATGCCCTCATAAATTCATGTTATATACATATAGTGCTCATACATAAGCCATATTGTCTTGAAGTAAACCGTATTGTGCCATAAGCAGAACACTTTAATAAATGGATTAGACAGTTTATTCTATTTTTGTACAGGGATACACATGAAATATACAGGCCTGCTCCTAACTGCATGTCGCTACATTTGTTTATTTGAGCAGTGTATATTTTTTCTTTAAAAAAGTGGATATCCAGTTTCAATCTGTATCCAATTATAACATGGTAGCGTTTGCATATTTACAAAATAAAACACGTGTGTGGGTGTGTACACTGTAGCTGGTTGCTTGCTGTAGCAGCAGGGGTGCATTTATTTCTATTAATACAATCAGTCAGGTATCTGTTAGTGGCCTGAAGATTTGCATTAGTGCTGAAAATAATTTGCTCGTGCAGGTATTTAAGGTTTATGCTGGTGACATCTTTCAGTCACTGGGGACCTCAGCCCCCCTTCAAGAATATAATTATTGGCTTAAGTTAGTTCTTGCTTTGTGTTTGGAGCATGGTGACACAGGCTCAGGAGTGTTTTTAGGTTGTCTTTCCCATAGTTACTTCCTGCTTGGACTGCTTTCTCTTTCACCTTGTGAAGCTGTCTTTAGAAAGAGCAGGCTCATGCTGTTTACCATTTTGAACACTACTTCATTTTGAACATCATCTCAAAGGTTTCTCTTTGAAAGTGGACTCAGTTTACCTCCTTGGACCTTCTGTTACATGAAGTCTAGTAGTTACAGGTAAATATATTCAGTTCTGTTTCTTGTGCTTGCATTCAAGACTATAGACTGTTTTTGTGTGCAATATGGTACACAATATTGCATATGTAGTGTGTGCCAAACTGAAGGCAAGAAAAATTGTTTTCCAAGATTTAATCATTGTTACTATGTGAATGTTTCAAAATTTTTATTTATACCAGTTTCATTTTATTTTATCTTTTTGTATCTGTTTATAAATCAGTAAGCATTTAAGAATCAGAGGTTAAACTAATATGTTATTTAGCATTGTTCTTGCACACATAAGTATGATTATGCATTTTACTGTACTATTAAAACAGAGGGGACATCTGTCTATATGTACGCTCATGCAGGGATATCTCCTTCAGTTATTTATGGGTAATAAAATCATTGGGCCTCATTTAGCAAACTGGATATCAACACATTTCTTCGCAAATTGTTCATACAGACATCTAGAAATGCGGTATTCATGAAAGTTTTTTAAAGTTAGTTTAATTTCGGAAAATGTTCATATCTTACAAGAGCACCTGAGCATATGTAAATCTTACATAAAAGGGGACGTACTCATCCATTAGTGTTACACTTCCTGATTTGGATTTGGATAGAGCCTGTTAATCATATTGCTATAAATTAATCCAATTTAGATTATATAGGGATTAATACTAATATTGTTGTTTAAATAATGAATTGCGCATCTGAATTTGGTGAAAATACTGCACAGCCCAACAATGTAAATCACATATTTTTGGTGTAACTGTTATGGCACAGTTTTAATCTCTATATGACACAATTTCAATATTTAGGCTAAACATTAAGTTTTTTTTCTCAGATTTAACAGACATGCTGAATATCAGTAAATCAATCGAACTTTATTTATATGGCACAATTCACGCAAAAGATGCAATTCAAAGTGCTCAAGATAAAATCATATAAAATACAGGACATAAAACAAGTTTATATGCATATTCGAAGGCATAAACACAATAATCACAATAAAAAACAATAATCCAAATAAACCCTTTTTCTCATATTTCCATATTGAGAAATCTCTAAATATATTGGATAAACAAATGTCAGATCTGATTTTCAAAAATAAATATTTAACAAAAATATTTACCTTATCTTATATCTCTGTTTCAGAAGCAAATATTTCAAAAATAAATATTTAACAAATAAAAATCTGTGTTGAAAAGTTAAATATTTAGCAAAAAATAAATATATCTAATATTTTAAATACTGGGTTACAAATTACAAATTAAATATTTAGTTTAAATATTAATCTTAAATCCTGGTTTTTATTTAAACCAAGATAAAAACATATTTAACATTATATTTTATATTACAAGTCTGGGTTAAAATGTAAATATTTAGCCAAAAATAAATATTTATTTATATCTTAAATTTGTGAACTAAATATAGCAAATCTACATCTGTTATTTATGTCTGTTGAAAGATGTACTAATTAGCCCCACCCCTTGATGACTGGCTTCCAATGGAGGTAAGAAGGAAAATGGCTGGCCTTGGGTTCTTGTTACACTAAGAAATTTCCAAGCAACTTTCGTTGCTTGCAACGTGTTGCCTCTGATGTCATTTCAAGCAATAACACAATTACACATGGCAATTCGCAAGAAATTTAAATTTTAATCAATCATGAATCAGAATAATGAGTGTCATGTAATCTCGTTAAATATTGCCAGATACATTCTAATAATGTTAACTTAAAAATAATAAATAAAGATCTGGAGAAATCGGCACGATAACAATTAGTGTACCCCCAGCAGCGTGAAGTGGCATAAAACAAATAACATTGAGTTTTTTCTAAAATATGCTGAAAATGGTGATAACAAACATGTTTGCCAGTAGTCTTTGTATGTCGTTTAGAAAATATCACCTGCTTTATGGGTCTCTATTTCTTTTTAACAGGTTAAACACAATAACACATCTGCAGTGAATAAACTGTGCCCTCTTCAGGTGGACAAAGTAACAACCAAGATTATTGTCAGGCATTTAGGAAATTTTAGCACCCCTAAGTAACATCATAAACATCATGGAGGAGCCACAGGTAACTAGACCATTGCCTGAGAGAGAGAGAGAGAATCATGTGAATGTTATCAGATTTTATTGTACCAAGTAAGCAGTTGACCTATGTAGCAGACTATATCCAATACTCAGCATCACGTGTTTGAGTTTTACAGGCAATGCCAGTTTCCAATTTTAATTAATTGACACCTGGACTAAACCATTCCTATTTTCTCCCCTCTTGTCATTTTTAACATTTTTTGCAACTTCAGAATTAGCATGTGTGTGTGAGTGTGTGTTTGTGCATTTGTTTTGGTTACAGAGACGGTTTTTGTCAATGGAAAAGCCTATCTGTTTCATTATGAGTTCCACTGGAGGTGACCTGCAAGTCAACCAAGAGGCCTTGGACATTCTGAACTCCATCGAGCAGACTGTAGTGGTGGTGTCCATCGTTGGCTTGTACCGCACGGGCAAATCTTACCTGATGAACAGACTGGCTGGGAAGCAGACAGGTATGTTTATATCTCCATTTCAGGGCGACTTGGGTTTCAGGGTTTTTTTCACAGTTCTGGAACAAGAAGTTTACATTGATGTTTTCTCTCTCAGTTTCTTTTTGCGGCAATCTCTTTGCTGAGTTGTGTGGTTTCAGGGTTCTGGTGTCGCTGGGTTCTCTCTGTGTCTTCGCAGTTCTAGTGTCTCTGGGTCTGTCTGGATGTTCTCAGGGATCTAATGTCTCTGGGTTCTCACTGAGTGTTTTCAGGGTTCCAATGTCTCTGGGTTCTCTTGGTGTTTTCAGGGTTCTAGTTCATCTATATCCTATGTGTGTTTTCAGAGTTCCAATGTCTCTGGACTCTCTCAGTGTTTTCAGGGTTCTAGTTATCTGAGTTTTCTGTGTGTTTTCAGGGTTTCCCTTGGGCTCCACTGTCCAGTCTGAGACGAAGGGCATCTGGATGTGGTGCGTGCCCCACCCCCACAGAGATGACCAAACTCTGGTCCTGCTGGACACTGAGGGTTTGGCAGATGTGGAAAAGGTAGGGTGTTACTGTCTTTATGACAATGGTAATGCAGTGCATCACGGCCCAGAAATAAGTAGTAGCAACAACAGAACTTGTGACAATTTCAGAATGGAGCATAGTTATTCCATCTTAAATATCAAGAGAACAAAAAAGAATGATAATACATTTTAGAAGTAACTAAAACTGCTTGGTATCGGTTCAGATAGACAATCAAATCATTGACACAGTGCAGGAATCTATTTATTATCACAACGTGAGCTTTTGGCACATAATTTGCACTGGATCGAGTTTGATGCATTTCTACAAACCTCATAGGAAATACAAAGCAGACTTGTCAATAATTGTATTTTCATTATTATATCGCAAAAGTGTTTTCTTTCTAACAGGCTGACGAGAAGAATGACACCTGGATCTTTTCCCTGGCTGTCCTCCTGAGCAACACCTTGGTCTATAACAGCAGGGGCACCATCGACAACGATGCTGTGAAGAATCTGCAGTATCCATTTGCCACAGTAAACACCATCTTTATGAATAATGCGGGGTATGACATGGTTTGGTTTAAGGAGACATAGCTGGGGTAAGGGGATGAACACAATCCCTAAAGAAAAACATGTTTTCAACATACAAATATGGCAAAGTACTCACACATACAAAGCACTGTCTACAAGTCATTCCTTAATGCTTGCAAAATCTAAGCCTGTCATTAAAAGTATTGATATCAAAATTAGGCAAAGCTGCAAGAAACAATATTGGCTATCTTACCTCACACAAAATAAACAAGCTGTATTCAAAAGCAGTGCTAGCAATATTGTGCTCGAAATATTGCTTCTTGTAACTTGGCCTAACCCCTGGCAGGTATTTTTAAACGGATCATCGTATCAGGAGAAATACTGGGCATTGGGAGACTGGAAGGTATTCTATTATTAATTTATTAAAAAGGGGACTGTACCGATCCAGGATATTACAGTGGGAAACTACTAAACATATGTAATTACTATAATAAAGGCATATGCACATCCAAAATTTAGAGCAGGTGCCTAGTAAAAGACAAGAATAATGCAAAACAAGAAAATACTACCACTAAATACGTCACCAAAGACCGAAATGGTCAAAACGTTGTCAATGCTCACGGATTTTAGTTAAATAAAAATCACTTGGGAGCATAATAGCAGTGTGTTGGTAGTATTTTCTTGTTTTGAAAACTACTAAACATACTCTTTGTACTACAGGATCTAGTGATCCCAGAAGCTATGACGAATCCTTCACCAAATTCTTCCCCATGCCACAGACTAATTACCCATACTAGTATTTATAGCTTTCAATTAAGAAAACCTGCTCAATAAACATAATGCTTGCATTAATTTGTGTGGTCATTTGCATGTGAACCCTTGTTTCACAAAATGGTTTTTGAGTTGTGGATGTGGATATCATTTGCAGTTGCAGCACTAAGATCCAGTGGCTCTTCCTTAATAACCCTACAGCTATGTGACAGAGCTAACAGAACACATAAAGGTGAAGGCCTCCAAGGAAAAGGCAGAAGAGACATCTTCTAACTACAAACACTTTTTCCCCACCTTCGTCTGGGCTGTGAGGGACTTCACTCTAGAACTGAAGATCAACGGAAAGCCTGTCACAGCAGACGAGTACCTGGAGAACGCCCTGAAGATTAAAGATGGTAAAACTGGCGCCTGGATTTACCTGACAGTCACTACATTCCATCAGCAAGACGTGGCATAGTATGAATGCATACATGGGATTCAAACTTACAACCTTGGAGTTGCAAGTCTAGTTTCCCAACCCTGATGCTACACAGTCATTTCCAAGTAACATTTAAAGTCAACTATGTCATTAGACAATACAAGTAAATTTCTCCCATCAATTACTCAGACTGACATTAAATTGTCCAGTCCAGACCACAAACCAGACATGTACAAAAAATAATTTGAAATGGAAACATTCTGTTAAAAAAAAAAATCAGACATCTGGCTAGCTAGAGGTAATGTTACTCACAAGTCCGACAGAAAAACACCACATTGCTTTTCATCCCTTCGGTGAACTTCAGCTGACTCCACCAAAAAAGAACAACTCCATATTGAAGAGCCCTGTCAGCTGGTCTTTTTGCTTCGCTGTATCTCGGCCATTGCAGTGGTTAGCTTGCTAGCAACAAACCGCAAATCTGATCCCAAACCACAGTCTCTGTTACCATACCCTCCCCTCCCTCCATGCAAAAATGTTCCAGATTGCCAATGCATCACAGATATGCTTTTCATGGTTATTTTATGATATTTTAAAGATAAAACTCCTGCATAGTATGCCTTTAAGGCCCAGTATTTAAAAAAATTTAATGTACAAACACAGAAGATATATAGTTTGGGTTGTCTTACTTTAATAATTGCATCCAGCTTGGGCATACTGGTTGAGAATAGGTAGTGATAGCCAGCAATATATTACAGTGCTGCCTATGGACACCCAGCCTATGTCCCTGTTGGACCCTGTTTAACATTATTCAAAAAACATTCTGCAGCTGGTACACACTGATATTTCTTATCTGTCTCCTTTGTCATCAACCTTTCACTTTCCATTAGTTCAGTAACACTTTTCAGTAACATATTCTTAGTTCTGTGCATCTTTTTTCCCTGAAGGTTCCTTTAAAACGTTTGGCCTCAGTAATAATACTCGAGAGTGCATCCAGAAATACTTCCCAAAGCGCAAGTGCTTTGTGTTTGACCTGCCCAGCTCGAAAGAGAAGTTGAAGTCATTGGATCAACTGACAGATTCTGAACTGGACCCTCAATTTCTGGATCAAGTCTCTGAATTCTGCAGATTCATTTTTAGCTGTTCTACAGAGAAGACCATTACAGTGGGAATCACAGTCACTGGGAGATGTAAGTTTGATGGAATTGGGATGAAAAAAGAAACATCTTTGTTGCTATTAGGAGACAGGGCAAATTTTCCACTTTTATTTCCTCCATTAAGCACTCGACTAGCAAACTAGCTGGTTAGAGAATTTGGTCACCTTCTTGCTGACCAGAAGTTTTTTTTGTGGTTTTTTCACCCCTCAGGAGCAAAATATAACAAGAGAGGATGTGTGGAAGTAATAATCTGAACAAGTTTTCGTTTAACTTCTAGAAGTTAACATTTTTGGAATTTGAGGTTTCTATGAATAGTAGGGGCTATGACATAGTTGGGATTAAATTCCTTCAAGAAAGCTCAATCTTAAAAAATCATATTAAATGAAATAAATTCAATTGTGCAGATGACAGTGCTGATGAGCAGCAGGAAGGTGTGGAATGCCTGTTAACTAAATATGTCACAGGTCGGAGAGTAGATGCTACCTTTACTCAACAGATCTATTATATCATGTAATGAAAATATACCGCAAAGTATTGAACATTTGGAATATGTGGATTTTCCAATGCATACCAAAATATTATAATTTTCAGGACTACTTGCTTGTCTTCTGTCATTTCCTGTGTCCGCTCCAGTTCTGGGGAACCTGGCGGTGACGTACGTGGAAGCCATTCGTAGCGGGAGCGTCCCGTGTTTGGAGAACGCCCTGAATGCGCTGTCTCAGATCGAGAACTCGGCGGCGGTCGAGGAGTCTTTCGCCCTCTACAGGCAGCTGCTGGGAGAGCGGATGAAACTGCACACCGAGACCCAGGAGGAGCTCTCCAGTGCTCACGAGGGCTGCCTGAAGGAGGCGCTGCAGCTCTTCATGAAACGCTCCTTCAAGGACGATGACCAGAAGTATCAAGCAGCACTCATGGTTTGTAGGCCTGTTTTGTCCCTGGGTGGAGTGTTCACTCACAAAGCCAGAGGTACAAAACTCCATTCTATAGGAGGGCTAGTGTACCCAGCTCGATTTTATTCCAATTTGTATCCCACCTTCCCTGCCTTACTTTTCTAACCAACCATTTACAGTAGTGTTGTTCACTCCTGTAACTGACCACAGTAAAACTGGGACACTGTAGTCTGCAGCAGTAGCTGATGATTAAAAAAGGTGTCGGATCAAGATATGATTGAACTAATTAAATAATTAAGAGCAGCTCTGCAGAAAGCAGTGTCTCACTCTCAGATAGCATTTGCACAAGCCCTAGAATGTCTAAAGGTTGCTTTAAATTTGATTATATGCTAGCATGTCACATTATAGCATATGGGACCCCAAATCCTTTCTCTGGAAAGCCACAATGTTTACAGGAGAAGGGAGTTAACTGTGTGAAACACTGTTGCACTTTAACATGTTAAAAGGGGGACAATTTTACCCTTTTTATTTATTTGGATTATTATTATTTTTATTATTACATTACAGGAGCAAACAACACAGCTTAATTGAGATACATAGTGCTCATCTGTGGTGTGCATAGCTCTTATAATGATTGATTTGTGGTAACATGGTTCCCCAGCTCCATATATGAAGAATATGGAGCTGACCTCTGCTCTGTCAGGGGAGTCTGTGTCCACCCGCCTGCAGGTGTGTCTGTCTGTCATTGGCAGGAGCGCGTGAAGAAGGCGTATGAGGAGAAGTGTGCGGAGAACGAGGAGATGTCGCGGAATCACTGCAAAGCTCTCCTCCTCCAGCTGGAACAAGTCATGGACATGGACGCAGAGGAAGCCTACATGAAGCCTGGGGGATATCAAAGCTTTAAGGATCAACTGAGTAACTTAGTTAAATTATACAAAAACAAGCCGTCCAAAGGGGTGAAGGTAACTCACTCCCATGCTTGCTCTTGGCCTTTAGCAGCGATTCATAACATCGTATCTGTGATGATGGTTTTGATGATAGGGGTGAGACTGTTTCTTTCTTTGAACCAGACAGCTGTAGTCACACTTTGTATTCATTGTTCAGAATGTATTTAGTTTAGTCACAGGGTTTGGTTTGGCCCGCCCCTATAATGATGACTGATGAAACCAATTCTTTAAAATGCCTTTTGAGACGAGCTAGTTTGGTGAACATGTGGTGAATATGTCTTGTTGTTAAGCTGTATGTTTGAGGTACAGTAGGCTAACCCCAGTAATGGGATGATTATGAACATCCTTAATGCTCTGATTACCTTGTTACAGGCAGAAGAAGTCTTGGAGGCCTACTTAAGGGAGAAGAACGGAATCGGGAAACGCATTCTGACAGCAGATAAAAATATGTCAGAACAACAGAGGCGTCTTGAGGGTAAGAAAGGAACCAAAAGGAATGTATTTCAGGTCCTCCATGATTGCATAAAGAAAGTCAACAGCCACACTGAGACAGCTGAAGTGATGTGATGCTGAAGTGATGTTCATACTGTCTTGAGGGCCACAAATGATAGAAGGGAACGTTTTGTGTTCTCAAGCCATCTGATAGCAGAGCTTTGTTGGAAATTCTTTTGTTTCATACAGATTCTTATGGCAGAAAAAGTTATGAATCATTTGAGCTTTTGTACAGTAAGTGATAAACTCATGTGCATAAAACAAATTTTAGTGTATTCATGCAATTTAAGTAAAAGTAAAGAAATATCTGAACACTGGATTTGGAGATGGTGGGTCACTGAAATGCTGCTTTGTCCCACAGAGCAGAGAGCCCAGTTGGAGGAGGAGAAGCAGAGAGCAGCAGCAGCCCGAGAACAGCAGGAGGCTCTGGAGACAAGAGTGAATGATATAGAAAGGGCTCGCAATGAGAACGAGAGGCAACTGAAGAAAATGATAATAGTACAGGCAATGTTACAGGCGAAAAATGAGACAGATATGGAGCAGAAACTGACGGTATGACATGAACCCTGTCTGCGGCTACACTACCATACCAATATACACACAGCTACACTACTGTACCAATATACACACAGCTACACTATTGTACCAATATACACACAGCTACACTACTGTACCAATATACACACAGTTACACTACTGTACCAATATACACACAGCTACACTACTGTAACAATGTACACACATCTACACTACAGTACCAGTATACTCACAGCTACACTACTGTACCGATATACACACAGCTACACTACTGTACAACATACACACAGCTACACTACTTTACAATATACACACAGGTACACTACTGTACAATATACACACAGCTACCCTGTGGTACCAATATGCACACAGCTACACTACTGTAACAATATACACACATCTACACTACTGTACCAGTATACACACAGCTACACTACTGTACCAACATACACACAGCTACACTACTGTAACAATATACACACAGCTACACTACTGTACAACATACACACAGCTACCCTACTGTACCAATATACACACAGCCACACTACTGTACCGATATACATACAGCTACACTACTGTACAACATACACACAGCTACACTACTGTACCAATATACACACAGCTACACTACTGTACCAATATACATGCAGCTACACTACTGAGTGTACACAGCTGCACTACTGTACAACATACGCACTACTACACTACTGTAACAATATACACACAGCCACACTATGGTACCAATATACACTCAGCTATACCATACGACGAATAAGGATGTTTTCTTTAAAAATGTAGTGGAGTAATAGAAAAACTACGCAAATGAAAACTTTCAAATAAAGTACCTGTGCTTGGGTCACGTGGTCTGTAAAGTCAAATAGGCAAAATAAGGAGAAAGATTAAATTAAATTTCTCCTCATCTTCCACCTTCATTCCATGCAGGAGCAACGTGCCCTGTTTGAAGAAGTGTACAGGAGGCAGGCAGAACAAAACAATGCTAAGATCCAGCATCTGCTGCAGATGCTGTCCTTGCAGCGTAATAGAGAACCAGAGTGCACCATTTCCTGAGTGTTGGAGTCAAGCGGGAAGAATGACCAATTATAGTAATGGTAGGGCCTAACCCTAGGCCTTAACAAGCCAAATTTTCAGATTGCTTTGTCTCTGAAGTTGATTCATTCTGTTCAAGGTGATTGATGGTGTGGGTTTTTTTCCATTGCAAAAGCACAGCTCTGCTGTTATGTGTTAATTGCTTTTATGCTGTTTTCTTATGCGTCATCAATATATATTGTATACCATCTACACACTCTTCATGAAGTAGAGTATGTATTTGTTTCTATCTGTTAATCCATTTAATCATATAAGGCAACTTTCTTGGAAAAAGTAAACTGTGGCAGGAGCTATTTGCATGTGCAAATAATCTTTTTTGGGTCCTTGATGAGAAAACAAATTCATAACATAGTAGTGGGGAAAATGCGTGGATGCTTCCTCTCTGTCTGAGATCACTTTTTTGATTGCATTGTGTGTATTTATCTCATAATTCATTGTATGGGTCCCTGATGGGTGTAAGTATGGTGGCTGCTGAGGGACATTCAATGCCTGGCCTGACTCTCCCTGGAAGAGCGTAGGCTTGTCTGTCTGTCAGAGCAATTTCACATGGCCCCTCTGCGCTCTGGGCTTGGCTACAGCTGTGATGTCATTGCAACGTCCGCCCCATTAACTCTCAGCACCGCTGGGTTATTACAGACCTTAACTGATAAAAGCTGATGGGCGAACAAAACAATTCAGCCATTACTGTAGCACAGAGACAGGGCTGAGTACTGTAGTATAATAAAACATTATATACTGGTGCTCCTCTGAGTTGCTTTGTTTCTTCTGTCTCAATAAATGCTCTTTTACAGAGCATATGGAAAGTAACATTACAAATTCTTGATACATAAAAGGGGTCGTTTGCTTTCTATTTTTTAAAACCTATGCTATTTTAGATTTAGTGTATTTTTACAATTTTTGTGCAAGGAACAGTATTTTGAAAAGCTTGTTCCGCAATGCTACACCTCTGGTGGTTGTATATCACCCAAATATTTCTCAGTAAAGTAGTTTAATCTTATTTTCAGTTGGAAACATTTCCAAAGTTCCTCCAATCTGAGACCACTGCACTCATGAAAAGAAATACCGACACAATATAATAACTGTTATTTATGTTTGAAATTGTGAATAACCTCTATGAAATGAATCTGTTCACATGTACACCCTCTGGAAACAGTGTTGCCGTACAAGCTCTCTTTCAGTTATTGTATTTTATTTTATTGTTATAGACCACAAACCCTCTGATGGACCTCTACCAGCCATTGCAAAGTCAACAGGTTGCCAGAAACTTACACCATCCAAAATATTCTTTATGGCATGTAAAAGCTCTCTGGGCCAATCTAAACATATACTAAAACTAAAATAATATTTTTAAAAACCAGAACGTGTGCTATCCCTTTAAGGAAAGTTCAGTGAAGGCAAAACTTGTGAAAAATGAAAGCTTGATGTTATCTCTTTTAACCCCTTCACATCACACACAAACATACAGCTGAGGAGTTTGGATGACAGATCATTTTTAGTATGATGTGTGATGGCAGCAAAGGGTTAAGTCTGATTGTGACTGCTTGGCTCGCTAAGGTTTTGTTTAGCTCTGTTATTCGTCATGCACTCAAATCTGTTTTCGTTGCAATTTTAGGAATGTTTTGTGCTATGATAAGAAAGGCTGAATTTGTTTCTCATACCATTGCTTAACTGTGTGCATATCTGACTACTCAGAAACACATGTGAAGACATCTGTCCTAAAAATTATGGTGCCCTCAAATGGGAGGCACCATAATGTGCTGTCATTTTACAAGGTGAAACCAAAATGCATAAAAATATCCTTCAATAAAAAACAAGAATCTGGACTGTAACCACATGTGAATTGTTTGATTACAAATCTAAATTTGTGGAATACAGAGCCAAATCAAGAAGAAGTATGCTTTTTTATGCTTTTTTCCATTTATGTCCCCTCATTATAAAAACAGAACTCAACATGAAGAATCTCTTGTAGTTCACTTTGTTGATCCTCTTTATGAATTTAAGAGACTCAATCAAATCACCCCCGAGACTCTTTTTACTAAGCTTGAAAAGGTTAAGCATCTTAAAGTCCTTCCTCATAGCTTTTATCTTTTAACTTGGTTGCTCTTCTTTGAACTTTTTCCAGAGCCTCTATATCTTTCTTGCAGTACCATCCCCAGAACTGCACACAATACTCTAAGTGTGGTCTAACAATAGTATTTTATAAGATAAGTATAACTTCCTTGGATTTATACTCAGTACTTTTGGCAACATATCCCAGTATCCTGTTGGTCTTTTTTTTACTGCTACAGCGCAGTGTCTAACCTGAAAGGCTTTGATGCACCATTACTTCCAAGTCTGTTTCAAACTGAGCACATTCCAATCTTGTTCCTCCCATAAAGTAATCCAGTCCATGTTTTAATTTGCTACATGCAAAACTTTACATTTGGCTATACTGAATTTCATTTGCCAAGTTTCTTCCCACTTCTGGATTTTGTATAAATCTTCTTGGATTACTTTATTAGATTCCAAACCGTTAGCTGGGCCTCCCAGTTTCGTATCATCTGCAAATTTCACAAATGTAATTTCTACGTCCCTGTCAAGGTCATTGATATAAATGAGGAAGAGCAGTGGTTGAATAATACATAAACAGAACATCTTAAATAGATTATATACAAAAAATAAAGCACTTTAGGGGAACAACCAAAACTTTAGCAGCTTGAAAGTCAAAATTAGTGAATTAATTTACTAATTATTAAACCACGGAACAAATGTGCCAAAACAAAGAAAATGAAAGGCTAAATACAGATCACATAACTTTGCCTGCGTGTTGAAACCAGCCAAACATGCTTTACTGTGTACAAACTTAAGAGGATAGCATTTCGTCAAGGTATGGTTCTTTTTTCCATTGGTAAAGTCAGGGCACATATTTTGATAGCTGGTAAACGCTGCCTTATCAAACACGATCAGTCCTAAAGAATTCTTTGTTTGTTGATACCAGTCAAACATGTTTTGCTGTGAGCAAACATAAAGGCGTGGCGTGTGGCTCTTTTTTCCATAGGTGTACTCCACAGGCTCAGCAGTGTTTTTAGGTTTGCACAGGCTCAGCAGTGTTTTTAGGTTTGCACAAGCTCAGCAGTGTTTTTAGGTTTGCACAGGCTCAGCAATGTTTTTAGGTTGGCTTTCTCATAGTTACTTCCTGCTTGGACTGCTTTCTCTTTCACTTTGTGAGGCCCTCTTCAGAAAGAGCAGGCTCATGCTGTTTACCATTTTGAGCGCTACTTCATTTTGAACATCATCTAAAACGCTTCTCTTTGAAAGTGAACTCAATTGACCTCTCTGGACCATCTGGTATATGGAGTCTAGCAGTTAGAGGTAAATGTATTCAGATCTGTTCTTTGTGCTAGCATTCTATAGACTTGGTTTCACTGTGTTTTTGCATATAATATGATACACAGTATTATGTAGGTAGTGTGTGCCAAACTGAAAAATGGTTAATAGTTAGAACACAAAGTGATTTCGTTCTGTCTCAAGAATAAACCATGCATATATACATATGCATGGTTTAGTAGTGGACTTGATTTTGCCGTCTCCCCATCATTATTCGACATTATTCATCATTATTATGTATATGCGTGTGACACTTATGGTTCCACATTTCTTTTTAAACACAGGCAAAAAACAGCGATTCATCCGCCCTCTTCAGGTGGACAAAGGAACTGGTGTGGATACGTTGTGCTGCTTTTCCTGTACTATTAGACGGTAAATAACCAGCTGTATGCTAATAAGGCACAATCGCCACCTGCAGGACAGGAATGTAAATCTTTTTTATATTTTTCAAACCTAACAAAAACCCTTATACCCTGGCTCATTGTGTTATTTTTTAATTAGGGTAAACATAATAATAATAATGATAATAATAATAATAATAATAATAATAATAATAATAATAATAATAATAACAACAACAACAACAACAACAACAACAACAACAATAAGCTATTTCTATAGCACTGGGAGATAAAAGAAACCAAAGTGCTACCGTGGGTATGGAAAAGGTGGTAAGTCAATAAGGTGTTCATTGATTAACAGCCTTTAAAAAAAAAAAAAAAAAAACATATCTCAATACCTGTAAACTGTTATATCCCACCTTAAAAATTTGACTCCATTAGGGCATATTTCTGTAGATACAAGTGTTTAATTTAAACCGGTTAAATGTGTGAGACATGATACTATGTTGGTAACAGGACATCTAGGTCCTCCTTACTATTTTCTGTTCTCCAGCTGTTATAAAATGCACATAATCCTGCACTTTGCTATTAGAAAACTTTAGAATAGGCATTGCTGTGAGCATTTTCCGTGTGTGTGTGTTTGTCTAGGAGGGCAGACATTCTGGGGACATGCAGAAGCCAGTCTGTCTGATTGAGAACACCAGTACTGGTGAATTGAAGGTGAACCAGGAAGCCCTGGACATTCTGAAGTCAATTGGACAGCCTGTGGTGGTGGTGTCCATTGTAGGCTTGTACCGCACGGGAAAATCTTACCTGATGAACAGACTGGCTGGGATGCAGACAGGTATGTTTATATCGTCAGGTGTCTTAGGTTTCTGGGGTCTTTTTCACTGTTATGGAGGTACCATATTTATGGTTTCAGTCTTCTCTCTGGGGTTTCTGTTTATACTCTTTGTATTCCAGTTTCCGGGTTCCAATGTCTTGGGGTTCTCTCAATGTGCTTTCAGAGTTCTTGTGTCTCTGGGTTCTCTCTGTGTTTTCAGGGTTCTAGTGTCTCTGGGTTCTCTCTGTGTTTTCAGGGTTCTAGTGTCTCTGGGTTCTCTCTGTGTTTTCAGGGTTCTAGTGTCTCTGGGTTCTCTGTGTTTTCAGGTTTCTTGTGTATCTGAGTTCTCTGTGTGTGTTTTCAGGGTTCCCCTTGGGCTCCACTGTCCAGTCTGAGACGAAGGGCATCTGGATGTGGTGCGTGCCCCACCCCCACAGAGATGACCAAACTCTGGTCCTGCTGGACACAGAGGGTCTAGGGGATGTGGAAAAGGTAGCATGCGTCCACTTTTATGACATCATCACCTCTCTGCATTTTCCATGTTCCAGAATGTATACATGTAACCATCCTCAGCTGAACTCCTGCACTTGTCCATCAAAATTTGCTGCTCACTAAGACCACTGTGCCAGCAGATTGCACTTCAATTGTAGCAATCCAGACATTACCTCTAAAGGCTTCCACATGCTTCAAACAAACTGGCTCATATGACATGTTGTCCAACCACGTCAGACAGTGTTGTTGTTCATACCTTCTTTGACGAACCTACACTTGAAGGTGGAGCAAACTGTCTATCTTTGTGAGGGGATTTTGTGCAAGAGTCACTTCTGTGGGCTCAGTCCAATCGCTTATTCTGTCCGTCCTCGAGCTCAGTCCAGTCGTCTTTGTGTCTGTTTCTCCTTCCTCCACTGGGATGCAAGGAGTAAAAATAAGTGATTGGAACTTTGGAATGCCGGTAGCGGAATGTTACAGAAAATTGCAAATGCAAATCCCCCCCTATCAGAAAGTCGGAAACAAATTTTCTGATTCTCTTGGATGTTCCAAAGAGCAGTTTGTTTGAAGCATGTGGAAGCCTTAAGACAGGGCTGCCTAACCCTGTTCCTGGAGATCTACCGTCCTGTAGGTTTTCACTCCATCCCTAACAAAGCACACCTCGCTCAAAAGCTAGAGATCTCATTGAGTTAGTATAGCTATATAAGTATAAGTATATAGTTATAGTATAGGTATAGTAGAGATTCTTGACTATGTAGTGCAATCCAGGTGCCAGAGATTATTATTGTAGAAAGATAATTGTCAAAGCAAGCCAGTTGTACCTTCAGTCAAAATGTCACATTCAGTCAAAATATTTTCCATATAACAAAACCAAATCATACCATTTTTGTTTCCGATGAAACTGGAACTGGTTCTAAAAATGTAGATTTCAACTATCAGGCCTTAAAACCATGATCTGTACAGACATTTAGATTTTCACTCACTCACTTAAATGTCACAGATTGCATTCAAACTTAAAGGGAAATGTTAGTAGACATGTAGCCATGCAGAGTCTCTGACCCCCAATATGGTCTCCTGTGTCTTCTGGTTTGTCTCTTCTGAGATAAACTCAGCAGGAGGTGACACCCATAGATCGCCTGCCTAGATTAGGGCATCATTGGATTTTAAATTGCCCCAATCACATTTGCTTTTATGCTTGTGGAGGGGAGTGCAGGCCACATTCTTATAAACAATATAATATTGTATACAAGGCTCTGTTCAGTCCTGGCATTAAAATGCATCTTGGGTGATCCGATCACAAGTGGACAGATCTAACTACAGGTGTGAATGCACCCAAGACGCACTGACGATGCATTGAGATCCGATCACTCAGACCACATTCGGAGGTGGTCTGGGTCGCGTATGGCCACATTCTTTCAGCAGTGTACACAAATGCGTCCTGGGCCACATTGAAGGACCGCCCAGTCAACTGACATCCTCTGTATAAGCGGAAGTATGTACTCATTCGTGTGCCAACGGCATCATAATAAAGTGCGAAACAACAAGAAGAAGCCACAACAACAGGCAATATCCTTCTTCTTCTTCTTTTAATTTCTGGCAGACTAGGCACAGGTAGTGCATTGATGCCTCTTGCTGGTTGAAAACAACAACGCATTTGGTTTTTGCAAATGGAAATGATGTACGTGTTTATTTGCATATTGAGCGGGGAAGTGAGATCCGATCACAAGTGGTCACTCGAGACACATGTGGAGACGCATTCTGATGCCAGGTGTGAACTGGCATCCTTCTCGACTCAAATCTAGACACAATCTGGATATATCTGGATACAAAGTACAGATCTGAACAGGTCACTGTTTCCCTTTCTAAGGCCATAATCTAAAGACTAGATATCTGACAGTGGTTAGCTCTGTCATGCTTTAATGACTCTGGTAACGTCATTAAGCAGCGCAATGCCTGCTGGGTTAGCCCTCACTGTTATGCCAGCACTTTCATTTCCTCATTATTGAGGGAGCTTCGGAGGGCTGAACAGCCACAACTTCTCGCTGAAATTTGGCTCGTTCAGTTCTGGGATAACCCTTGTACAATATGGAGACTCTTGTGAATGTGCAAAATGAGTGACAGTGTGTAGGAGGAGTGATTAGGAGGTGAATTGGTACTGGGCCCTTCATGAACATGAGGGGAACATACCTTCGAGTCAATCCACTGTCCGAAAACGAGAAAACAATGGTGGGGGGAGGCACAGAGGCGATAGGGAGCATAAAAAGCAGCAGGTGTGGGACACACTTGTGGTCTGCTCCAGTGACTCTCATCGCAATTTACAAAGAATGAATTATTATTAATTATAATCATGAATAATAAATCATCAAAAGGTTCTCTGGTTTTCTTTGTCTAATATTACATGTTGCATTTTCTCTAAAGATCATTCGGTGTGACACATATGCAGTAACAGGAAATCAGGAAGGGGCAAAAACCGCACTGTAGTTTTTTCCTAATCCTGAAAAAGGTTTTCTTTCTAACAGGGGGATGCAAAGCATGACACCTGGATCTTTTCCCTGGCCGTCCTCCTGAGCAGCACATTGGTCTACAACAGCATGGGCACCATCAACAACGAAGCTGTGAAGAACCTGCAGTATCCTAGCAACCGCATAAGCTTAGCGCATGTGTAGAGATGAGCCTGCAGTATCCTAGCAACCATATAAGCTTAGCGCAGGTGTAGAGGTGAGCCTGCAGCATCCTAGCAACCACATAAGCTTATCGCATGTGTAGAGATGAGCCTGCAGTATCCTAGCAACCACTTAAGCTTATCGCATGTGTAGAGATGAGCCTGCAGTATCCTAGCAACCATATAAGCTTAGCACATGTGTAGAGATGAGCCTGCAGTATCCTGGCAACCACATAAGCTTATCGCATGTGTAGAGATGAGCCTGCAGTATCCTAGCAACCATGTAAGCTTAGCGCATGTGTAGAGATGAGCCTGCAGTACCCTAGCAACCATATAAGCTTAGCGCATGTGTAGACATGAGCATGCTCTACTTGTTACATTTATTACTGTGTGTTATTAGCTATAAACTCTGGCAGCTGCTATAGGACTTAAAGTTAGGCTATTGGATGATGTAACTGTGATTTTGATAACATGGCATTCTGTCAGTCCAAACATATTTAGAAATATGCAAGTTGTTCTGTATAAGACTGTCTATTAAGTTCATTCATGTTTTCCTGGCCAGTCATGGGCTTTCACACAGGTAATATATATATATTCCTATACATAAACACCCCCTCCCCTCCATTTTAGGACACCATAATGTTTGGGACAAATAGGTTCCCAGGTGTTTCTGATTAGTCAGGTGTGTTCTATTGCTTCCTTTGCGCAGGTGCTTTCAGTATTTACTATTGTACTTTTTATGGTTGCTTTTGGAGTCTGTTTTTGCTGTTTGTCAACATGAGGACCAGAGTCGTGCCAATGAAAGTCACAAAAACTATTATGAGGCTGAGAAATAAGAAAAAAATCAGAGAAACAGGCCAAACTTTAGGCTCACATCATGTCAAATGTACTTACATGCAATACTGTATTTGCTATTATATATACAGTATATTATATATAATGTCTTCAAAAAGATTAACATTGTTCTATTCTTGTCTTATGTTTTAATGTTTTAAAATCAAAGGCAAAGGAGCTGACAGGTCATTTGATGAGCAGCAATAACATTATGGGGAAAGACTTTACATTACATTTATTTGGCAATCCCTGGCAATCAAAAGCGACATATTTTCCATATAACAAAACCAAATTGTGCTATGTTTGTTTCTGCTTGAAACTGGAACTGGTTCTAAAAATGTAGATTTCAACTATCAGGCCTGGTGAGGGGGGAACTAGTTTGAAGGAGAGAGGTTAAATTCTGCCTCTGTGTTGGGAATTTGATTTGAAGCTTGTCTCAAAACACATCCATTGTTGGCTTGCTAAAACTGCATAGACAGCTTCTTTCCAAAATTGTATTTATCAGTTTTTTGGTCCAGTGCATATGTTATTTTGAATGACCATAAACAAGTTCATGTGTAGTTCAGTTAATGCTTAAGATTCAGTTCACATTCACAGTTAATGCCTTAAAAATAAATAATAACTTAGCTGTGACTCTGGAGATAGTGTGATAGATCTGTTTCAGAGTCAGTACATGTTTTTAAACCTGAGAATAGATCAAAACTGCTGTCTTATCTAATCAGTCTGTCATAGTGGTAATCAAATCTGTTATGATCTTGTTTTACACAAGAATTCATCATAATCATATCTGAATTCTGGAATCAATTGAATTGCCTTGTAAAACATTTTCCCTTTCATAAGATGGGTTGTTTCACAAAAATGGTTTCTGAGTTGCAGATGTTGATATTGTTTGCAGTTGCAGTGCACAGCTCCAGTGGCTTTTCCTTAATAACCCTACAGCTACGTGACAGAGCTGACCGAGCACATCAAGGTGAAGTCTACAAGGGAGGAGACGGAAGAGACGTCTTCCGACTACATCCGCTGCTTCCCCACCTTCGTCTGGGCTGTGAGGGACTTCACTCTAGAGCTGGAGATCGACGGAAAGACTGCCACTGCAGACCAGTACCTGGAGAACTCCCTGAAGCTAAGAAAAGGTAAAATGGGGCACCTAGATTTACACGTCACTAGCTACATATTGTCAAAAAGACATGTGACACAGTCTGAATACCATATATGGTATTAAAACCTAGAACCTTGGTGTTGCAAGCCCGGTTTCCCAAACGTGATGCTACACTGTCATTGCGAGGTAACATTTTAGGTCCAGTCTTTAAATTTTTATAATGTACAGACACAGAAGAGAGACTAGTTTGGGTTGTCTTACTTTCATAATAGGGTCCAACTGGCTTCTATTGGTTGTGAATTGGTAGTGGTAGCCTGAAATATATTACTGTGTTGCCTATTGACACCCAGTCTATGACCCTGTTGTTTTGCGATATCTCAAAATACTGCCGTCGCTGGTACAAGCTGCTCTTTCTTATCTGTCTTTCCCGCCATCAACCTTTCAGTCTTCGTTAGTTCAGTAAAACTTTTCAGTAAAAATATTCTCAGTTCTGTACATCTTTCTTTTTCTCAAGGTTCCTCTAGAGGAGTAATCCTCAGTAATGACATCAGGGAGTGCATCCGGAAGTACTTCCCGGAGCGTAAGTGCTTTGTGTTCAATCCGCCTGACTCCAAGGAGATGCTGAAGCTTCTGGATCGACTGGCAGATTCAGTACTGGACCCTCAATTTGTGAAGCAGACCTCTGATTTCTGTGGCTACGTTTTGAGCTTTTCTAACAAGAAGACCATTAAAGGGGGCATCACAGTCACCGGGAGCTGTAAGTTTGATAGAATTGGGATGGGGTAAAAAAAAGATAAACATTTCCATTGTGTGGCATGGAGTCCGAGGTGTATCAGTGCCTGCAGGGCAATGCTTTATTGCGCCCCCCAGGAATGGGAGTGTGTTGTCAAGCACCAACGCTCTCCACAGGTCGAGCAGAAGTCTGCAAGTCCATCTGTTGAGCTGCACATTAAGTGTCTTCCCTTTGACTCATACCAGCATGAGCCGGTCTATCAAACTGTGGTGTGATGTGGCGGCACTTCCCCTTGCATGCTTTGGACAAGCATGAGCTCTCCTGAATTGATGCTGGATGTTCTGGCAATATATATCAATTCATTCATAAGCTCTAACAAATCCAGCCTCTCTGTTTGCCCCAGGCTCTGAAATCCGCCACTTTAAAATTTCACCGAGTCTGAATCTTAACTAATCAGGACAGCTCCCTACAAGAAGGCTTGCCTAACTGCCTGTCAATCCTACTCCATGTTCACTAGTAGTGGGCGTTCCAGTTCCTTTTAGGGACACAAATCTTTTTGATTCCGTGCCCTAAAAGGATTCTTTTGTTCATGGGGTCCTTCATTTCTGACTCCAACTTCCTAGTGAACAAGAACGAGAGTCATGCAGCGACTGATTCCGATTTCAAACTATAGTTCCTAACGAAAACAATGTCACCTACTGTCCTTCATAGTTGAATTCCTAGCCTAGCACAAACCAGCACCATTATTATGCTATTCACTAATATTTTTGAAACATTTACGCTTTCGAAACAGTTTAGATTAAAAAATGAAAAGCCTATATGGGAATGTTTTCATGCAATTTACTTAAGTAGCCTGTCACATGCCACGAGTTAGCCAGCTAAAATGTTTACAAACAACAAAAAGGTTGATGATAACAATTTAATGTATCGGTAAAGCTATATTATTTAATTTTTAAAAGCACAGTGTTTGGCAGTGTGGGACACTTTCTCCAAACTTACATTGTGCACCTTTAATAAATTGTTCTTTAAAAGAACGCCAGTCCAGCTTGAAGTTTATTGCAAGTCCTTTAACTAAATATATCACAGGTGGGAGAATGGCTGCTACCGGTACACACTAAAATTGCCATGTATTAAAAATAGACCTTAAAGTAGAGAATAATATGTGCATGCCCTGCAAGTACATTTTCCAATGCATGCCAAAGTATTATAATTTCCTAGACTCCTTACTGATCTTTTGTCATTTCCTGTGACCGCTGCAGTGCTGGGGAACCTGGCGGTGACCTACGTGGACGCCATTCGTAGCGGGAGCGTCCCGTGCTTGGAGAACGCCGTGGAGGCGCTGTCTCAGATCGAGAACTCGGCGGCAATCGAAGAGTCTTTCGCCCTCTACAGGCAGCTGCTGGGAGAGCGGGTGAAACTGCACACCGAGACTCAGGAGGAGCTCTCCAGCGCTCACGACGGCTGCCTGAAGGAGGCGCTGCAGCTCTTCATGAAACGCTCCTTCAAGGACGAGGACCAGAAGTATCAAGCAGCACTCATGGTTTGTAGGCCTCCGGGTGGATGTCATTCACGAAGGCAGAGGTGCAAAACTCTCATTCTCTTTCTAACTCATTCTATTTTACCATTTTTATTTATTTGGAGTTCATTTTTTATGATTACATTACGGGAGGAAACAACACAACTTAATTGATACATAGTGTTCATGTGCGGTGTGCATAGCTCTTGAAATGATTGAATTGTGGTAACATGGTTCCCCAGCTCCATATATTAAAAATATGGAGCTGACCTCTGCTTGGTCAGGGGAGTCTGTGTCCACCCGCCTGCAGGTGTGTCTGTCTGTCATTGGCAGGAGCGCGTGAAGAAGGCGTACGAGGAGAAGTGTGCGGAGAACGAGGAGATGTCGCGAAAGCACTGCGCAGCTCTCCTCCTCCAGCTGGAGCAAGTCATGGACATGGATCCGGTAGAATCCTACATGAAGCCTGGGGGATATCAGCGGTTCAAGGATCACCTGAACAACTTAGTTAAATTATACAGAAACAAGCCGGCCAAAGGGGTGAAGGTAACTCACTCCCAGGCTTGCTCTTGGCTCTTGGCCTTTAGCAGCGCTAGCGCCCCTAGTTCTGGCGCCTTTCTCCTTTTAAAGGTTTGATTCAGTAAATGGAATCTATGATGTTGGTTTTGATGTTAGGGGTGAGTGTTTCTGTCTTTGAACCAGATGACTGTAGTCACACTTTGCATTCAGTGTTCAGAATGTATTTAGTTTAGTCACAGGGTTTGGTTTGGTTTGGTTTGGCTTGCTCCCAGAATGATGACTGATACAACCAATTCTATAAAATGCCTTTGTGGCATGCTAGTTTGATGCACATGCAGTGAATATGTCTGGTTGTTAAGCTGTGATACAGCAGACTAGCCCCATTAATGGGATGATTATTAACATCCTTAAGGCTCTGTTTACCTTGTTACAGGCAGAAGAAGCTTTGGAGGACTACTTAAGGGAGAAGAACGTAATGGGGAAAATTATTCTGACAGTAGATAAAAATATGTCAGAACAACAGAAGCATCTTGAGGGTAAGAGGGGAACTAAAAGGAATGTATTTCAGGTCCTCCATGATTGCATAAAGAAAGTCAACAGCCACACTGAGACAACTGAAGTGATGTGATGCTGAAGTGACAGACAGTTCATTCTGTCTTGGGGGCCACAAATGATTGAAGGGAAAGTTTTGTGTTCATTAAGCCTGATAGCAGAGATTTGTAGGAAATGCAATTGTTTTGTTGTTCCATACAGATTATTATGGCAGAAAAAGCTATGAATCATTTGAGCTTTTGTAAGTGATAAACTCAGGTGCATAAAACAAATTTTAGTATAATAAAGTAAAGGGAATGTGGATTTGCCTTACTGCCCTACAAAGCCTAACTGCAGTAACTACGCGAAGGGTAAAACTGAGAAAAATGGCTTTAACTGGCTAGCTGTCATGGTTTTTGGGCTTAAAAATTACCTCATGAATACATGTACAATTAGTGCAGTATCACTTATATACCTATAACCCATTTGACTGGCCAGTTAAAACACTTTAAAGCCATTTTTCCTCAGTTTTCCCATTTGCGTAGTTACTGCAGTTAGGCTTTGTAGGGCAGCATAAATGCACTGAATTTATACAATTTAAGTAAAAGTGAAGAAATATCTGAACACTGAACTTGGATGGTGGGTCACTGAAATGCTGCTTTGTCCCACAGAGCAGAGAGCCCAGTTGGAGGAGGAGAAGCAGAGAGCAGCAGCAGCCAGAGAAAAGCAGGAGGCTCTGGAGAGAAGAGTGAATGATATAGAAAGGGCTCGCCAGGAGAACGAGAGGCAACTGATGGAGAAAATGGAGAGGGACCGGGAAGAATTCCTGAAGGAAAACCGGGAACTGAGGGTACAGTATGAACCCAGTCTGGTGCACTACCATACCAATATACATACAGCTATGCTACCGTACCAATATTCACACAGTTATGCTACCATACCAATATTCTCACAGCTACACTACTGTAGCAATGTACACACTGTTACACTACCATACCAATGTACACACAGCTACACTGTCGTACTAATATACACACAGCTATGCTACCGTACCAATATTCACACAGCAATGCTACCGTACCAATATTCACACAGCTATTCTACTGTACCAATATACACACAGCTACACTACTGTACCGATATACACACATCTACACTACTGTACCGATATACACACATCTACACTACTGTACCAATATACACACAGCTACACTACCATACCAATATACACACAGCTACACTACTGTACCAATATACACACAGCTACACTGCTGTACCAATATACACACAACTACACTACTGTACCAATATACACACAGCTACACTGCTATACCAATATACACACTACTACACTACCATACCAGTACACCTTGCCAGTGATAAGAACGTTTTGCTTAAAAATGTGGTATAAAAGAGAAGGTATAAAGATAAAAATGCTGAAGTAACGTATAATGTGCTTGAGTACAGAAACAAAGTATTTTGTCAGTTTGTTCCTTAAGGTTAGATAGGTGACATCAGGAAGAAGAATACGTTTTCTCATCCTCCTCCTTGACTTCATGCAGATGCTATTGGAAGAAAGGCCCAGTTGGATGGTATTACATATCACGGAGAGATATGAGCACATTGAGGAGAGAAATAATTGCGTATTGTCATAGAGAACACGACTGAGAAAGGCCGTATCCTTTCCTGAGTGTTGAAGTAAGGTGGGAAAAATGAGGAATCATGCAAACTGTACAGACTCATTGTACGCCTCATAGAGCCAAACAGTTAGACTTCTTTATCTATGAAGTGGATTCATTCCTTTTGCAAAGTGATTAAAAGTGTGGGTTTAGCATTAGCAGTGGCACAGCCGTGCTCTTTTGCATGAATTATTTTCCTGTTTTTTTGCACATTTGCAGTACTTAAGTGGACCACAGAAACATGCTGTTTTGTAAAGCTTCATCAAATGTAGACTAGTTTACCACCTACAAACTCTCCATAAAGTGGAGTATGCAATTGTTTCCGTCATTTAACCCATTGAGTAATCATTTTCTGGCATCAAATGTAAATGCTAAGGGTGGTACATGCTTGTATAATGCTGTTTTTTTCCCCTCAATGAAAATTTAAAAAAAAAAATCTTGTGGATTCTTCATCATTATCAAAAAGAGAATGTTAAATTGTAGGGTTTGCCATGTCATGTCTGAGAAATTACATTTTTTTATTGCATTGTCTGCGTTAATCTTATGAATCATTGTATGTGTCATACAGACATATACATGTTTCCAATATATTCTTTGTGGCAGATAAAGCCTGTCTGGGCCAATACAAACATATATTAAAACTTAAACAATATTTTTAATAGCCCAGAAAGTGAGGTATCGCTTTAAGGAAAGTTATGTGAAACTGGAACCTATGTGAAAAATGAAAGCATGTTATCTCTTAACCCCTTCACATTACACACACACACATACATACATACATACACGCACACACACACACACACACACACACACACTCTCTCACATATGCACACACACACATACACACACACACTCTCTCTCTTTCTCTCTCTCTCACACACACACACTCACACAAACAGCTAAGGAATTAGTAGGAGAGACCATTTTGGGAGTGTTTCGTGCAGAGATCTGACTTCATTGCTCAAGCCTTCATATTATGTCTGCAGTCTATGCTCTCACCTCCAGTGGGCTGGGCCCAGCCACTGTTGCCGGGGGATGCGAAAGAGCTGCCCATCAGGGCTGTCTCCAATGGCAACACCCAGAGAACCTCCAAAAAGCCCCCTGGTGCCCTGCCAATGCGCTTTAGCCACTGCTTTCATGTGCGGGCGAGCGCAGCGAGAAGGACCGACGCCCCGCCCTCTTTCTGCGCCCATCGCCATGGGAGACGGCTCGGGGATGAAAGAGTCACCTTCTAAGGCCCGATGAAATTTTTACTGGTGTGGGGCTTTAAGGGGGGCCACATACCAACTACGGGCGTTATCTGCCACCGCTGGCCTCCGTTTATATGCACTTCAGTACATGTGCCTTCGATACTGCCCTAAATTACAACTGTGGCAAAGAAGCCTGCCACAGGCCACCGAAGTGGCTTTCCAAGGAGCCCTCCAGCACAGAGACACAGGGAGATGATGTCCAAATAGTCCACGTTTATTTACGAGGGTTTGGCAAGATGTTACAGCCAAGTGAGCAGATCTAAAAACACTGTCATGACAGAGAGGCTCCCTGTGTGGGTGGGGATGGCAGATTTAACCTGTGCGCACTGATTACCTCACTACGCACAGGTGCAGCCACTCCTGTTCCTGGGTCCAATTAGCCTGGCCAATTATCTTATTCTTAACCAATTGGCCAGGTCTAATTAGCTTGACCCAGGGCAGGTGTGGCTGCTTAAACCAGCCATCCCCACACCACAACAACAATACATTTACAAAAAAGCATAAACATCAGTTGTTTATGGTTTAAGTATTTTATAATATATTGTTTTATAGCTCCCTTGGTACCTTGTGTATTCCATGGTTTTAAAGACAGGATTTTATCACATTTGACAGGCGGTCTGTTGACCCAGGAAAGAGGGTTTGAGCGGCTCACTCAGGGGGCCTCACCGCTAAAAGCTTCACAGGCCCGTCACTTGACCCCTGACCTTTCCCTTCAGGACCACCGCCATAAATGTGAATCCGACTCCTGCAGTGATTACCACTCTAATAATCACAAGCTTGGAAAACTGGCCTTGGCAACAGAAAGAAAAAGAATAAATGTATGAAGATCTTTTTTTTTAAATAAAGGACAAATGGCTATCAGTCATCCCAGATATGACTCTCTAACCCAGAAGGACAGTCAAATTACGCATCAATGAAAGTAAACATCAATAATGCATCCCCGATGAATAAAATCAACACTTAATTACAGGTGTACATTTTGGCTCTATCAGTCATCTTAATACCTGTTAATTTTAGATATTTGGCACACTCTCCTACAGCGTTCATGCTTTAGATACAATCTATTTATAAGTGCATAATTAATGAAACCGTTAATGTGATGGACCCAGTTCAAGGGTACAATGACAGTGCCCCACCTGGAAGGTTGAGTCTACAATCTTAGAAATGTGAACTTATTTTCCTATACACTACACTACACCACCACCCAAATCGCCACAACTCACACCGCTGTTTATTGGTGTGAAGGGGTTACATCATTTCAGTAGTTACAAACCACGCTGCAGCAGAATCAAACAGTTAAATTATTTAAATAGCAATGGTGAGAAAAATTACCTCCATTTACAAAAGGACGATTGTCGTACACAACTTCATTTTTACAGAAGGTCGATTAATTGTGTGTGAAAATAAAATGTGAAAACCAAGTGAAGTCTTTGCCTGAACATATAAACTGAACTGAATTGGCAGCTAGTGCCAAAATGGCACCTTCTGAATTGTGACCACTGATTTGCAATCCAGTTCTGGGGACATGTTGTGTATGCTGGTATTTACTCCAATCCCTATAGCAACCTCAGAATTGTAACAAACGGCTTATTGTTCTTAATTAGGCAGTTGATCATATTAAGGTGACACTATGACAGAAACGGCTTTGAAAACTATGAAAAAAATAAATCTTGCCTGTTCACATCCCCGGACACTGAATCAGCCAGATCAGAGTAATACGTTCATTCTCAGTAATGTACTGTATGACAACTGACTCCAGGAGAAAGAGGTGAGATTTTTACATTTTTAAATTCAGTTACGGACTGGTGAAATAACGGAAGTCCTAACTGCCAAAAGCGTGGACATCAGGCCACTGAAACTAAGGGATCTCTATAAAATATTCAAAGTTCAAAGACAAAGCAAATTACCACACACCAAACCATGCATTGAGTTAAATCAAGTTTAATTAAAAGCAGAACTTCAAATACATGTTTTCATAAACCGTAACTGATCAAGAGATTGGTTGCGCCAAAAAGCAGCATAAACAGGGCGATCCAGACCTATAGGTGAAATAAAGTCTTCCCTAAAGAAACACGCAGATTGGTATTTATTCAGCTAATAGTGTCATTGCATATTTGATACTGACGTGGACCTGCAAATACGACATCAAGCAGGATGGCGCCTTCACCCGTCAAGATGTAATTAGAGGAGGACACAACCACCCCCACCTCTGCTCTTGGACGCTGCTAACTCCCGCTGCAAGGACTGCACCTGAGCCTCCATCATCCTCGCCCTTTGCTCGAACCCCTCGGAGATCAGCGCTCTCTGCTCCTGTACACGGAAGCACAGCAAAAGTTAAGTTTGAGCCTCTACTGCAGTGCAGTTAGATATACTCACACAGTGCAGCTATACTCACACAGTGCAGTTAGATACATACACAGTGAAGTTATACTCACACAGTGCAGTTAGATATATTCACACAGTGCAATTAGATATACTCACACAGTGCAGTTAGATATACTCACACAGTGCAGTTACACTCACACAGTTCAGTTAGATATACTCACACTGAGCAGCTATACTCACACAGTGCAGTTAGATATACTCACACAGTACAGTTAGATATATTTACACAGTGCAGTTTGCTTACACAGTGCAGTTAGATATATTCACACAGTGCAGCTATACTCACACAGTGCAGTTACACAGTGCAGTTAGATATATTCACGCAGTGCAGTTAGATATACCCACACAATACAGCTATACTCACACAGTTCAGTTAGATACACTCACACAGTGCAGTTAAATATACTCACATAGTTCAGTTAGATACACTCACACAGTGCAGTTAGATATATACACAGTGCAGTTAGATATACTCACACAGTGCAGTTAGATGTAGTCACACAATGCAGTTAGATACTTTCGCACAGTGTAGTTAGAAATACTCACACAGTGCAGCTATACTCACACAGTGTAGTTAGACATACTCACACAGTGCAGCCATACTCACACAGTGTAGTTAGACATACTCACGCAGTACATTTTTGCATTTTTTTAAAATCACTAAATGCTAATCACATAAGGAGGTGGTTTCCAGGTTTCCAGTAAATGTGTACACCAGGGGTCTCCAGTTGTATTTGAGAAGGGCTGGCTTATTTATCGCCCATAACTAAAAGGCCTGTTTCACTTACTCAGCTTTCTATGATCTTCACGTCAAGACCTTGAGTAGCTGAATTAGCTGTCGTAGTGCGGGGCTACAATAAAAGCTGGTCCTTTGTATATACACCATATGTATACAACATACCTGGGACATTTTTCTGTGTTTGGAAAATCTGTTGTCATACTGCTGTCTCACAACCACAGGAAAATCTAACCAGAGAATTCCCCAGCGTTCTCGAAACACATTCGTGTGAGCTGGGATACCTTCAGGCGCTGGTCGAGAACTCTCTGGTTCTCCTCGATGATGGCGCGCCGCTCCCTCTCCAACTTGTCCATCAGCTGCTGTTCGTTCTCTCTGTGAGCTTTCTCCGCGTCCTCCAAACGCTTCACCGCGTCTTCCTGATTCCTCCTGGCCACCTCTGCCTTAAATTTCTCCATCTCCACACGAGCTTCCTCCTCTGTCGGCAAAGAAAATAAAACATTGCAAAATGTGTCGTAATATCTTTAATTATTATTATTTTTTGTTTCTTGGATGTTTATTTTTTATGATTTCAATGTGTTTGGTTTGACTGAATCCAATAAAACATATTTTTGATTTAATGGTAATTGCTCTTAAAATAGCTAAGTGATTTTTATTTTAGCTCGACAGGTAGAGGGTCTTTCACCCAAATAAAAACACCTGAAAAAGGCAAGGCGTATTTCTTTTTTCTTTTTTTTCTCTCTCCAATTTTCTCCCCAATTTTAGTCGTTATACCAATTCCCCGTGTGGTATAAGTCCTGGTCAATGTGCTATCCTCTGTCGGTCTGGGGAGGGCGTAGACTACAACATGCCTCCTCCGATACATGTGGAGTCGCCAGCCACTTCTTTTCACCTGACGGCGAGGAGTTTCACTGGGAGAGCATAACGCGCGCAGAGGTTCATGCTATCTCCCCCAGATCCCCTCCCCGCTGAACAGGCGCTGAACAGGCCCCCCAGTAGGAGTCGCTAATGTAACGATCAGGACCCATACCCTCACCGGCTTCCCACCCGCGAAAACTGCCAATTGTGTTTGTAGGAACGTCTCACCAAGCCGGAAGTACCGCTGCCGGGTCTCTATGGTGGTATACCTCTACCCTACCCAGACGGCCCCAGATGGGGCGTATTTCTAAGAGTAAACTTCAAAGCCAGCAGTCAATTCAGTCAGGAAGTAATAAATGCGCATAACAATTTTGTCTGTTTGCGGGTCCATCACAATCTGGACTGAAGGTAATAAATACATTTTTGGATCTGTACCAGAACTGGCCCGCATATGAACCATGTTCGGGCACTACGTGTCTTTGCCGGCATTGGCCAGGTTTTGGGGTTGGAACAAGTCCCTTTTAGGATCGTGGATCCCATTTCAACTTTGGGGGGACAACAAACAGGAAATTTTTTTTTTTTTTTTTTTTTGGGGGGGGGGGCATTTGATGTCTCCCCTGTCCCCTCTGAACCACCGGGATCTACGTCAATGGTTTTTATGGATCTGGTTCCGGATGTGTCCGTGAACTCAAGACGGATCCAGCCCAGGCAAATTCTGTTATCTGGGAATCTGTGAACTGTCTCAGAACACTCGGGAATGGGGCTTTGGTGGAAAGTCGGCTTGAACACAGACGGATCGGCCTTACCCCTCTGCTTCTTGTCTTGTTCTGTGAGGTTCCTGTCGGCCTTCAGGATGGAGGCACCCAGATCATTTTTCTCCTTCATGAAGATCTCCAGAGCCTGTTCTGCCTTTCAGTGAGAACCAAAACGCTCAATAAGCCACCTGGGTATGACAGGTATCTGAGGTAGAAACACACACACACACACACACACACACACACACATATGCACACATGCACACACATGCACACACACACACATGCACACACATGCACATATATGCACACACATGCACACATGCACACATATGCACACACACACACACACACATGCACACACATGCACACACAAACACACACATGCACACACAGACACATGCACACACATGCACACACATGCACACACAGACACATGCACACACAAACACACACGCACACATGCAAACGCACACACACACACACACACATGCACACACAAACACACACATGCACACACACGCACACATGCAAACGCACACACACACACACACACACACACATGCACACACATGCACACACACGCACACATGCAAACGCACACACACACACACAGACACATGCACACACATGCACACATGCACATGCACACACACACACACATACACTCAAGAATAAATCACAGGTTTCAATCAGAGGGTAATACTATAAAATAAAGCTTGCAAAATAAATGCATGGCAGACTTATTAAGCTCTATCCAGACCCCCAGTTCTTCCAGCTGATTAATTCTAGGTTCAAATAAATGTCTTAGGGCTCTTGAGTTTAGATACCTGTACACCTTTCCCAGGTGTGTCACTGTAGGTTTGGACGATGGAGTCCAGCTGGACCCTGTAGTCTGCATACCCGCCAGGTCTCATGAATGACTCGTAGTCCATCTGAGACCACAGCTGTTGTAGTAGAGCAGTGCAGTGACTCTGGGAGAGCACTGCATTCTCATTACATTTCCCATCATACTCATGTTTTATTTGTTCCTGTGGAGACAGAGCAGGAACAGAACACCATCAAAACTGACACGTGCCACCTTATTTATGTGCCAATGGACGCATATGGCACACATGGGCAGATATATATAATCATTAAATTCTGAGCTAACTATTTCCATTGTACACCTTTAAGGGAACTTGCATGTTAGAGTTAGCAAACATTTACAATTTCTTTCTGCTGATAAAACCAAGTAAGCTGGTTTACACATTTGCAAAAAAAAAAGTTAAAAGGCAAAACAACTGTTTTCTGGTTAAAAAAACAATTATGTCTGGTTAAAAAAAAAAAGAAACAATTGAAATTAATACATAAATTGTATTACACTTATATATCAGGTTTCCTCCGGGTATTCCGGTTTCCTCCTACAATGCAAAGACATGCAGGTAGGCTAATTAGAGACTCTAAATTGCCCATAGGCATGAGTGTGTGAGTGAATGGTGAGTGAATGGTGTGTGTGCCCTGAGATAGATTGGCCACCTGTCCAGGGTGTATTCCTGCCTTTCGCTCAGTGCACGCTGGGATAGGCTCCAGCACCCCCTGCAACCCTGACCAGTACCATGCGGGTATAGATAATGGATGGAGAGATAATGGATGGAAGAACTTGTATATCATAGTGCAATACAAATGTTTTCATTTAATACGCTCAGAAAAGACTACTCTTCTTAGATCTGATATGTATCTCACCATGAGCTGTCTCTGGAAGCTCCGGTCCTCGTCCTTGAAGGAGCGCTTCATGAAGAGCTGCAGCGCCTCCTTCAGGCAGCCCTCGTGAGCGCTGGAGAGCTCCTCCTGGGTCTCGGTGTGCAGTTTCACCCGCTCTCCCAGCAGCTCCCTGTAGAGGGCAAAAGACTGTTCGATTGCCTTCGAGTTCTCGATCTGAGACAGCGCCACCACGGCGTTCTCCAAGCACGGGACGCTCCCGCTACGAATGGCGTCCACGTACGTCACCGCCAGGTTCCCCAGCACTGGAGTCGCACAGGCAGACAGGAGCAGACAAAAGAGAAAATATATATTTTTTAATTAAAAAAAAATTTGCTTCAGTATCAGCAACACCTTTTGGAAATCTCAAGACACTGTGGACTTTTCCTGGCATACCCTTCTCTAATAATTTCACATTTGTGCAATTTCATCCTGTCCTTTAAATCATCTCTCTGCTTGTTGTCAATAGTGTATTTTCCCACAAAAATAATCCCATGACAGTCGTTCGGTGATGAGATGTTTTACACGCTTACTCTGTCCTGTGACCTCATACCCTCCGGTCATCGTCTTCTCTTTGGAGTGCTCGAAAATGTAGCTGCAGAACTCGAGCGTTTGCTGCACGAAGGCCGGCTCCATGACGGCGTCAGTCAGCTCCTCCATGCGCTTCAGCTTCTTCTTGGAGGCGGGCTGGTCAAACACGAAGCACTTCCGGGTCGGGAAGTAGTTCCGGATGCACTTCCGGGGCCCGTTGCTGTGCTCCGCTAGTGGGGAGTTGCCTTGACAACACAAACACAGAACAGACTTTTCAGCAGGCTGAACGGCGGCTCATCCTGGCCAGGGTCAGCCAGTGTGGACAAACTCCACGGTTTAGTGTGAAATCTGATATTTTGCCAGGCTTTTTTTTTTTTCTTTCTTTTTTTAGCAGATGCTCTTATCCAGAGCAACTTACACAACTTTTTTTACATAGCATTTGCATTGCATCCATTTATACAGCTGGATATATACTGAAGCAATGCAGGTTAAGTACCTTGCTCAAGGGTACAATGGCAGTGCCCCCCCCCCCCCAATCCAGGAATCGAACCTGTGACCTTCAGGTTACAAGCCCAGCTGCCAGTTCCAAGAGGAACTCTATGTGGCCGGAAGCCCTGCAGTATGGCGATCAAGTTGTGCTGCCCCGAGTGGGAGGGTTTCTCTCAGCCGTCCATGACTTGTTATGCATTCACAGTCATACGCAACCACTCTCGACACGATACATCAATAATGCCTCACTGGACTGAATGGCACCCAGCTTCTGCAAATAATTTTGACCCCGCACACCTACCCTTCACCAGCCTCAGGGAGTTCTCCAGGTACTCGTCCGCAGTGACCTCCTTTCCATTGAACTTCAGCTCCAGAGTGAAGTCCCTCACAGTCCAGACGAACGTGGGGAAGAAGCGAATGTATTCAGAAGATGTCTCTTCCGTCCCCTCCTCGTGGGACTTCACCTTGATGTGCTTGGTCAGCTCTGTCACGTGGCTGTGGAATCGTTAAGGAAGGACTGCTGGAGGTGCGTGACAGGACCAAGGTAAACTTTAATGGTGGCAAACGGAATTCACTTGAGAAAACTAAAACGCCTACTCTAACAGCATCATCTGAACTGTCGCTTGAAATGCTCGCCCAATCACATGGCTAATTGCGGAAATGGCTGACTAATCAAGAATAAAAAGATTTCTATTACAAAATTAGCAAAACGGGAAAGTAAAACAGGAAGTAAAATCCACACAATTCCATCAGTCTTACGTGCTTACATGCAGTCTCATGTAAGCTCTGCATCAACTGTGGTCACATCTGAAACTAACAAAAAGGACAACTCACAAGCCACACATAACAGTATGACACAATATGTATTGATGGAAAGTAGTAATTAACTGTTGTGCGAATTCATTTGTAATACAATTATTCAGTGCTTGTATCTACCTGGGCTCTTGTTGGAAAATAAGTATCAAGCCTACCAAACCAAAAATGTTGCTATACACAGGATATTTGTGGCCTTTTAAATATTAACCACGGGACTGACCTTCTGCTGAGTCATGTTCATCATGAACTTTTATGGTCAACCAAGGCATAAGGACGTACCCGTCCCCTTCCTCTTGTGACCCTGCAATAAACTCTCTGTGTGATCAATTAGGCATCAGCTTGGGGCAAGGAACACCCCATTTTGGAGGAAAATGGGGAGCCCAATTTAAGAGGCTTAATCATTAAAACAACAATAAATGTTTTAGCTATCTGTGTTTTATTTATCTCTTGTTGTTTTACGTTGTTGAAACCATTGTCCTGTCTGTTATTTCACTAAGATGGGCTCTACATGATTCTCATTGGTTCTTCAACTCAGTTGTTCGGAATAAACCTGACCAAACCTCACAACATGACCAAGTCATTTTCACTGGCAAACTTGGCTTATTGGGTGACTGGAAGAAAGAACAAGAAGTTCCCTCTATACATGCACTACACTTATATGGTTGCTAGGTTACTGCGTGCTCATCTCAACACATGCGCTAAACTTATGTGGTTGCTAGGATACTGCAGGCTCATCTCTACACATGCCCTAAGTTTATATGGTTGCTAGGATACTGCAGGCTCATCACAGCTTCGTTGTTGATGGTGCCCATGCTGTTGTAGACAAACGTACTGCTCAGGAGGATGGCCAGGGAAAAGATCCAGGTGTCATGAGCCTGGTCTCCCTGTTGGGGAAAAAGAAATTGGAGTTTCAATGCAATATAGAGGACAGGCATTGTTTGGTGATGTTACCTTTAAAAGGGTGTCCTACCTTTTCCACATCCCCCAAACCCTCAGTGTCCAGCAGGACCAGAGTTCGGTCATCTCTGTAGGGGTGACGCACACACCACATCCAGATACCCTTTGTCTCAGACTGGATAGTGGAGCCCAAGGCGAACCCTGAAAACACACACAATGAACTCAAGATACACTAGAACCCTGAAAACACACAGAGAGAACCCAGATACACTAGAACCCAGAAGTTACATGGCTCAGCAAAGAAACTGACACAGAGGAAACCCCAGATAAAAGAGTTTAGATATTTTTCAAAGACCCCAGAAACCCAAGACCCCCAGAGATGGAGATATAAACATACCCATCTGCTTCCCAGCCAGTCTGTTCATCAGGTAAGATTTGCCCGTGTGATACATGCCTACGATGGACACCACCACCACAGGCTGCCTGATGGAGTTCAGCACAACCAGGGCTTCCTGAGTCACCTCCGGTTTACCTGCGCTGCAACTCGAAATGAGACAGACTGGCTTCTGCATTGCCACAAACTGTTCCTGTAACCGAAGCAAAAGCACACACAAACATGTTGACGACGCTCGCAGCTGCACTCATTATAAAGTCCATTTGGCAAAATTGCGAGCAGTGAAGTGCGATATATTGTGTATTTCACTGCAGAGAATTGCAGTGTTAAGGACCAACCCAGTATCATGTCTTTGCCAAACATTAACTCACATTTAATGTCTCTCCAATTTAGACATCTAAAACATTGTGTCCAAACAGGGTCTGGTATTATGATTTTTCAAAGAAGCCAGTTTTAAAGATGCCTCAGCTCACAATATCCACACACAAAGCTCACTGTAATAGTCCAAATGTAATAGAAATCTCTTCGTAGCAGATTGAAAAAAGTGGAACCTGGTGAAAAACTGGCATTCAGTCAGTGGCATTATAGAGATAAATGGCATGTTCCAAAAGGGAAACATATTATGCTGGAATGTGTAATTATGTGAGGAATTCTTGAAATGGCATGAAATTCAAACCTGTGATGCTGAATATTGGATATAGAGTGTTACATAGGTCAACTGCTAACACAGTACCATAAAATCAGCCACATAATTCTCTCTCTCTCTCTCTCTCTGTCTCTCTCTCTCTCTCTCTCCCTCTCAGCTCACTTTCTCTGGCAGTGGTCTTGTTACCTGCCTGAGGGCTTGGAATGTCTGAGGGCTCCTGAGTTTAGATACCTGTACAACTTTCCCAGGGGTGTTTTCGTAGGTTTGGACGATGGAGTCCAGCTGGACCCTGTAGTCTGCATACCCGCCAGGTCTCCTGAATGACTCGTAGTCCATCTGAGACCACAGCTGTTGTTGTAGAGCAGTGCAGTGACTCTGGGAGAGCACTGCATTCTCACTACATTTCCCATCATACTCAGCTTTTATTCGTTCCTGTGGAGACAGAGCAGGAACAGAACACCATCAAAACTGACACGTGCCACCTTATTTATGTGCCAATGGACGCATATGGCACACATGGGCAGATATGTTTAATCGTTAACTTCTGAGCTAACTATCTCTTTTCCATTGTACACCTTTAAGGGAACTTGCATGTTAGAGTTAGCAAACATTTACAATTTCTTTCTGCTGATAAAACCAAGTAAGCCGGTTTACACATTTGCAAAAAAAAGAGAGTTAAAAGGCAAAACCACTCTTTTCTGGTTAAAAAACCAATTATGTCTGGTTAAAAAAAAATTATATAAACAATTGGAATTAATACATAAATTGTATTACACTTATATATCAGGTTTCCTCCGGGTATTCCGGTTTTCTCCCACAATGCAAAGACATGCAGGTAGGCTAATTGGAGACTCTAAATTGCCCATAGGCATGAGTGTGTGAGTGAATGGTGTGTGTGCCCTGAGATAGACTGGCCACCTGTCCAGGGTGTATTCCTGCCTTTCGCTCAGTGCACGCTGGGATAGGCTCCAGCACCCCCTGCAACCCTGACCAGTACCATGCGGGTATAGATAATGGATGGACAGATAATGGATGGAAGAACTTGTATATCATAGTGCAATACAAATGTTTTCATTTCATATGCTCAGAAAAGACTACTCTTCTTAAATCTGATATGTATTTCACCATGAGCTGTCTCTGGAAGCTCCGGTCCTCGTCCTTGAAGGAGCGCTTCATGAAGAGCTGCAGCGCCTCCTTCAGGCAGCCCTCGTGAGCGCTGGAGAGCTCCTCCTGGGTCTCGGTGTGCAGTTTCACCCGCTCTCCCAGCAGCTCCCTGTAGAGGGCAAAAGACTCTTCGATTGCCTTCGAGTTCTCGATCTTAGACAGCACCGCCACGGCGTTCTCCAAACAAAGGACGCTCCCGCTACGAATGGCGTCCACGTACGTCACCACCAGGTTCCCCAACACTGGAGTCGCACAGGCATACAGGAGCAGACGAAAGAGAAAATATATATTTTTTTAATTTTTAAAAAATTTGCTTCAGTATCAGCAACACCTTTTGGAAATCTCAAGACACTGTGGACTTTTCCTGTCATACCCTTCTTTAATAATTTCACATTTGTGCAATTTCATCCTGTCCTTTAAATCATCTCTCTGTTTGTTGTCAATAGTGTATTTTCCCCCAAAAATAATCCCATGACAGTCGTTCGGTGATGAGATGTTTTACACGCTTACTCTGGCCGGTGACCTTATACCCTCCGGTCATCGTCTTCTCTTTGGAGCACTCGAAAATGTATCTGCAAAACTCGAGCGTTTGCTGCACGAAGGCCGGCTCCAGGTCGGCATCAGTCAGCTGCTCGATGATCCTCAGCTTCTCCTTGGAGGCGGGCTGGTCAAACACGAAGCACTTCCGGGTCGGGAAGTAGTTCCGGATGCACTCCCGGGGCCCGTTGCTGTACGCCGCGTGTTTGGAGTTGCCTTGACAACACAAACGCAGAACAGCCTTTTCAGTGGGCCGAACGGCGGCTCATCCAGGGTCAGCCAGTGTGGACGAACTCCACGGTTTAGTGTGAAATCTGATGTTTTGCCAGGCTTTTTTTTTTTTAGCAGCTCTTATCCAGAGCAACTTACACAACCTTTTTTACATAGCATTTACATTGCATCCATTTTTACAGCTGGATATATACTGAAGCAATGCAGGTTAAGTACCTTGCTCAAGGGTACAATGGCAGTGCCCCCCCCCCCCCAATCCAGGAATCGAACCTGTGACCTTCAGGTTACAAGCCCAGCTGCCAGTTCCAAGAGGAACTCTATGTGGCCGGAAGCCCTGCAGTATGGCGATCAAGTTGTGCTGCCCCGAGTGGGAGGGTTTCTCTCAGCCGTCCATGACTTGTTATGCATTCACAGTCATACGCAACCACTCTCGACACGATACATCAATAATGCCTCACTGGACTGAATGGCACCCAGCTTCTGCAAATAATTTTGACCCCGCACACCTACCCTTCACCAGCCTCAGGGAGTTCTCCAGGTACTCGTCCGCAGTGACCTCCTTTCCATTGAACTTCAGCTCCAGAGTGAAGTCCCTCACAGTCCAGACGAACGTGGGGAAGAAGCGAATGTATTCAGAAGATGTCTCTTCCGTCCCCTCCTCGTGGGACTTCACCTTGATGTGCTTGGTCAGCTCTGTCACGTGGCTGTGGAATCGTTAAGGAAGGACTGCTGGAGGTGCGTGACAGGACCAAGGTAAACTTTAATGGTGGCAAACGGAATTCACTTGAGAAAACTAAAACGCCTACTCTAACAGCATCATCTGAACTGTCGCTTGAAATGCTTGCCCAGTCACATGGCTAATTGCGTAAATGGCTGACTAATCAAGACTAAAAAGATTTCTATTACAAAATTAGCAAAACAGGAAAGTAAAACAGGAAGTATGAATGTGTGCACACCCAAGTCGTCTTGACTAGAACCCGTTGCAACCCCGACTTCAAAGAAGAAGTTTCTCGAGTTCCTGCAGACCTGCTATGGACCTTGGACCAGCTGACCAGCTAACGCATCTAACGGAATTAAGGACTGGCCTTCCCTTTTATTGCTGTTAAGTATTGAAACACATTTTATTTAACACTGACATCAAATCTTAGGATTGTGTAAAACTTGTAATACCGGATTGGGTCATTTTACTGCTGCTCCATACTGTCAGGGTCCCATGTCTTCCCCCTGTTATCCCTGGTTGGGCCGGCAGATGGCGGCACCCCTGTTTTGTGTCCGCTTAATTGTTTTATTGTTTCCCATTATCCTATTATTGGTTGCTTATTGTCTCATGTTCCCTTCCCTCTCTGTGGCCTGATTGTTCATTGTGCCCTCCTGTGTCTCGTCTGCGTCAGGTCTATTTAAGTCTCCCTTTTCCCTGACTCAGGTGCTGGATCCTTGTTGGTTGTTGGGTTGTTGTTGGTTTGCTGCTTGCTGTTGGTTTGTTGCTTGTAGCCCGCTTGTGTGTTACCTGTTCCTTGCCTGCTCTGTTCTCTACGTGTTTTTGGGTTTTTGTATTTTTCTTGTTCCCCGCTTTTTGGAGTTTTTTTCTTTGTTTGTAATAACCGCCCTGCGAGGCTTTCCGTTCCCTTTGTTCCCCTTTGTGCTGATTAAAGTCTTTTGTTTTCCCCATTTTGGAGTTTTTGAGTTTTGGCCTGCACTCTGCATTTGGGTCCTAACCCCCCACGCCCCGTGACACATACATGCACTAATTTTACGTGGTTGCTAGGGTACTGCATGCTCATCTCTACACATGCACTAAGCTTATGCGGTTGCTAGGATACTGCAGGTTCATCAAAGCTTTGTTGTTGATGGTGCCCATGCTGTTGTAGACAAACGTGCTGCTCAGGAGGATGGCCAGGGGAAAGATCCAGGTGTCATGAGCCTGGTCTCCCTGTTGGGGAAAAAGAAATTGGAGTTTCAATGCAATATAGAGCACAGGCATTGTTTGGTGATGTTACCTTTAAAAGGGTGTCCTACCTTTTCCACATCCCCCAAACCCTCAGTGTCCAGCAGGACCAGAGTTTGGTCATCTCTGTAGGGGTGATGCATGCACCACATCCAGATACCCTTTGTCTCAGACTGGATAGTGGAGCCCAAGGGGAACCCTGAAAACACACACAGGGAATTCAGATAAACTAGAACCCTCAGGACATACAGAGAGAACCCGGAGACACTAGAACCCTCAGAACACATACAGAATACAGATACACTAGAACCCTGAAAACACACACACAGAACCCAGAGACATGAGAACCCTGTGAACACATGCAGAATGAAATACGCTAGAACCCTGAAAATACACATAGAGAACCCAGAGACAATAGAACCCAGATGTTACATGCAAAGAAATCGACACAGATGGAAACCCCAGATAAAAGAGTTTAGATATTTTTCAAAGAACCCAAAAACCCAGAAAAACCCCAAGATGGAGATATACAGTCCCCACCAAAAGTATTAGAACAGCAAGGCCAATTCCTTTGTTTTTGCAATACACTGAATACATTTGGGGTTGAGATAAAAAAAATGAACATGAGACAAGAGTTCAGAATTTCAGCTTTTATTTCCTGGTATTTACACCTAGATGTGTTAAACAACTTTAACATACACATAGCACCTTTGGTATCAGACCACCCAATGGGGGGTTTTTCCCTTCTCCTCTTCAGGAGGTGAAATGCATGCTCAATTAGGTTAAGGTCTGGAGATTGACTTGGCCAGTCTAAAACATTCCACTTTTTCTCCCTAATGAAATCCTTTGTTGTGTTAGCAGTGTGTTTTGGGTCATTGTCTTGCTGCATGATGAAGTTCCTCCTAATTAGTTTGGACCCATTTCTCCGTAAGTTGGCAGACAGAATGTTTTTGTAGACTTCTGAATTCATCCTGCTGCTACCATCATGAGTTACATCATCAATAAAGATTAGTGAACCCACTCCAGAAGCAGCCATGCAAGCCCAAGCCATGACACTTATTATTAATAATTACATTTATATAGCACTTGTCCAAATGCTCAAAGTGCTTTACAGTGAAGGGGAACTCACCTCACCCACCACCAATGTGTAGCACCCACCTGGGTGATGCATGGCAGCCATTTTGCGCCAGAACGCTCACCCCACATTAGCGAAGGTGGAGAGAGAGAGAACATTTATTTAGCCAATTAAATCTGGGGATGTTTTTTGGTGGCAAGTTTTTGCAAGAGCCAGATCTGGGATTTTTGCACTGGGGCATTGGGGTTTATTTGTACCAGAGGGAAGATTGCCCCCTGCTGGCCCACCAAGACCACTTCCAGCAGCAACTCAGTATTCCCTGGTGGTCTCCCATCCAAGTACTAACCAAGCCCACACCTGCTTAGCTTCAGCCATTTGGCAGGAGCAGAGTGCATGGAGGTATGGCTGCTGGCACTTCCTCCACCATGCTTCACAGATGAGCTTATATGTTTTGGATCATGAGCAGATCCCTTCTTTCTCCACACTTTGGCCTTTCCATCACTTTGGTAGAGGTTAATCTTGGTCTCATCAGTCCATAAAACTTTGTTCCAGAACTTTTGTGGCTCATCTCTGTACTTCTTTGCAAATTGTAATCTCGCCTCTATATTGCTGCTCTTTAAGTCTTCTTCGAACGGTTGATTGAGATACTTTCACCCCTGTCCTGTGGAGATTGTTTGTGATGTCACTGACTGATGTTTTGAGGTTTTTCTTCACAGCTTTCACAATGTTTCTGTCATCAACTGCTGTTATTTTCCTTGGTCGATCTGTTCGATATCTGTTGCTCAGTACGCCAACGGTTTCTTTCTTTTTCAGGACATTCCAAGTTGTCGTACAAGCTATCCCCAATGCTTGTGCAATGGCTCTGATCGATTTCCCCTCTTTTCTAAGCTTGCTTTTCTCCCAAAGACAGCTCTCTGGTCTTCATGTTAGTTTCTTTTATAACACAAATGCAGTTTTCACAGGCAAAACCCAAGGCTAAAACCAAGAGTAGACATTCAGAACTATTTATTGTTTAACCAATCAATCTAACCGGACACATCTGGGCAACAAAAAACACCTGTCAGTCACATGTTCCAATACTTTTGCTCACCTAAAAATTGGGTTGTCTGATACAAAAGTTGATATGTTCTAAGTTGTTTAACAAATCTAGATAAAAATACCAGGAAATAAAAGCTGAAATTCGGATCTGTCATCTCATGTACATCTTTTGACCTCAAAATAAATTGTCTTCAGTGTATAGCAAAAACAAAGGAATTGACCTTGCTGTTCCAATACTTTTGGAGGGGACTGTAAACATACCCGTCTGCTTCCCAGCCAGTCTGTTCATCAGGTAAGACTTGCCCGTGCGGTACAAGCCTACGATGGACACCACCACTACAGTCTGCTCGATGGAGTTCAGAACGTCCAGGGCTTCCTGGTTCACCTGCAGTTCACCACTGCTCGTGCTCTCAATCAAAAGCAAAGGCCTTTCGAAGTCCATAGAATGTCTGCTGCCCTAGAATCACACACACACACACTCCAGTTCACCTGCGCTGGAACTTGAAATGAGATAGACTGGCTTCTGTATTGCCACAAACCGTCCCTGTAAACAATGCAAACGCACACACAAACATGTTGACGAGACTCGCAGCCGCACTCATTATAAAGTTCATTTGGCAAGATTGCGAGCAGTGAAGTGCGATATACTGTGTATTTCATTGCTGTTGGAGAAGTGCAGTGTTAAGGATCTAGATGTCTTGGGACCAACCCAGTATCATGTCTTTGCCAAACATTAACTCAAATGAAATGTCTCGTTCATATGTGACCAATTTAGACATCTAAAGCACTGTGTCCAAACAGGGTCTGGTATCATGATTTTTCAAAGAAGCCAGTTTTAAAGATGCCTCAGCTTACAATATTCTCACTGTAATGTAAATTACAATAGCTCACTGTAATAGTCTCAATGTCATACAAATCTCTTTGTAGCAGACTGGAAAAAGTGGAACCCGATGAAAAACTGGAACTTGAAGTCAGTGGCATCATAGAAATAAATGGCATGTTCCAAAAGCGAAATATATTATGCTAAAATGTGTAATTATGTGAGGAATTCTTGAAATGGCATGAAATTCAAACCTGTGATGCTGAGTATTGGATACAGAGTGTTACATAGGTCAACTGCTAACGCAGTACCATAAAATCAGCCACATAATTCTCTTTCTCTCTCTCTCTATTTAATAATGCTTTATTGGCATGACTGTATATAACAATATTGACAAATAGGGGCGACATAGCTCAGGAGGTAAGAGCAATTGTCTGGTAGTCGGAGGGTTGCCGGTTCAAACCCCGCCCTGGGCATGTTGAAGTGTCTTTGAGCAAGACACCTAACCCCTAACTGCTCTGGCGAATGAGAGGCATCAATTGTAAAGCGCTTTGGATAAAAGCGCTATATAAATGCAGTCCATTTAATAAATATCTCTCTCTCTCTCTCTCTCGGCACCCTCTCTCTGGCAGTGGTCTTGTTACCTTTGTCTTCGGCATGATGTCAGTATTTTTAGCTGAGGGTGATGAGTGTTCCAAAAAGCCCGACGACAATGTCTGCAGTTCCTTTGTACACCTGAAGAGGTCTATGTTTCTTCACTGCCGATGAGTCCGTGTTTAGCCTGTGCTTAAAAATAAAAGGAGAACCGTAAGTGACGGACGCGTGTGGGTTCCGATGAATAAAATGATCGGTAAAACAGGGTCGCTGCTCCCTCTGCAACAACACACTGACCGCTGTCTCCACTAAAAGGCTCTGGACCATATTTCTGTGACGCATAAACCTGGAGACAAACATGTTATGAAGAAACTACGTCTTATGAAAATGTAGGAAAAAACATTTATTTCATCCCCCATAATTAGCCAGAGGAGATAGTCCTCCATAAGTGTACTTATCGCATACGCGCAAGGGCGGGGGGCGGGGGGCGGGATTTTTTGTCCCCCACTTTCAGGAATGCCATGCTAAAAACTTTCCGTTGGAAAATGTTTTTTTGAGAGAACGTCTAAGCCAGGTATTACGGTAATAGAACGTTGGCGTTGGTGGTCGCTGTCAGGACGTCTGGGAATCCCAATCCGTACATATTCACAGTCGTAACCGAAGTCGCAGGACGCAAAATAGCCGTTTGAAATTATGAAGCAACGTCTGCGCCATTGGATTTAATGGGTCGCGATGAGATCATTTCGAGCGTGTTGCTTGTCTTAAAGTTGATATAGTAAATAAGGTTGCATTAATATAACTAAACGTATATGTATGAAGTTTTATTTATTTATTTATTTATTTACATTTAGACAGTTTATCATGTGTATTTTAACAGGACTCACATTTTACTAGGTAACAATGTCCAGTCCTCTCCAATTAATACGAAATAAATACACTAGCGGTTAGGGTGGTCGATACAGGTAGGGTGGTCGATACACGCCCCCCCAAATCTCCACAATGTTTGAAGATGCCAAATGGCTAGCACAACTTGCCTACCTTGCTGATGTGTTCAGCAAATTGAATGATCTGAATCCGACTCTACAAGGCAAGGACTCAAACGTTCTCCATGTGCTGGACAAAGTCAATGCTTTTATGAAGAAAACAGAAATCTGGAAAAGGGCATGTACAGGTGGGGATTTCAGTTGCTTTCCTCAGCTTCATGCTTACCTTAGCACTGAGGACAATGAGAGAGCTCATATCAAGCCAATTCTAGATGGACATTTGGATAAGATTGTGCATGAGTTCCAGGCATACTTCCCAGACATTGAGGATAGATCTGCTGGACTGGGCTGGGTGAGAAACCCTTTCCTCTTGCCAGAGGCCAGCAGAGATAAACTGCCTACAAACATTCAGGAAAAGCTTTTGGACATTTCCTCAGACCGTGGCCTGCAGATGAGGTTTGAAAGCATACCTCTCTCACAATTTTGGTGGTTAGTTCAAAAGGAGTACCCTGACTTGGGAAAACTTACTTTGGGTCATTTACTACCTTTTGGATTTACCTATCTCTGTGAAGTGTCATTCTCAGCAATGACTCAGATATATGACAAAACAAAGGAAAAAAACTCCTCTTGGAGAAAAGTTTGATCACTGCTGTGGCCACACTGTGTGTTGCAATCGCCGCCTGAAATCGAGCGATATTAATAGCTCGATTTGGCCAAAGATGAGATTTAATTGGATTATTGCCGTTGTCCCAATATACATGACTCGGAAAGAATCGAATTATTGACCGAGGTGTGTCTGACCAAGGCTTCTTATAAATCCTGCTTTCTCCAATTTTGTCACAACTTTTTTGAATAGTTCGTCATTCCGCGTTTTTCTTCCATCCATGTATTTTAGGATATTTAGTTGCGATAGCATGAAGTTGGTCTCCTCGTCCGTCCAGAAATGTTTTTTTTTCCCCGCCATGATACTAGGGAGGGTAAAAGTGACAATAATTAAGTGGTAGGCTACTGTGCTGTTAGCCTTTATTGATCCCCGTACAAGGTTAATGTGAAGTAGCTAGCACAATCGGACAGCACTAACCCATAAAAATATAGAGCAGTGTGAAGCTAGCGACAGTAAGGATTTTCGCGCGGGTCTGAAAATTTCAAAATTAAAGTCCGACGATAAAACCACTGTTAGGTTCAGCAAAATGAAATTAATTAAGGAAAAATCGGACTGCAGTTGTCCTAAAATATGACCTATTCGTTTTCTATTCGTACAATCTTAAAACAACTTCGATTTTAAACACAGACATTGTAAAACTATTCACAACACTAATATTAATTACAAACAAATCTGTCTTAATTTTTTCTACCTTTTTCCCTACATTTTAACAATGACAATGCAAAAATTTAAATGGAGAATTAAAGATAAAATACACCCATTACTTTTAATTATTATTGCAATATCCAATACAACATTACATCAGTACATGAGTTTAACTGAATGGTAAGGGAAGAAATAGAATAATTTAAAATGCATTACTTCAACATTCTGTGCTACCTTGTAACATCAACTATGTGCTGCTGCGTCCCCTGGACATGTTGTCTCAATGATATGGGGGTGTTTTGAATACCTTGGACCCTCCACTCTTCAGATATGGTGTCACTTATATCAAATAAGCGTCATAGAAAATGTGGCTGGGGTTTGAACATGCAGTACATAGGCGAATTTCATTCAATTAAGTTCCAATTGCTTTCTGATACTATAACAGATAACATGCTCTGCTGCCTCCCCTGGACATGTTGTCTCAATGATATGGGGGTGTTTTGAATACCTTGGACCCTCCACTCTTCAGATATGGTGTCACTTATATCAAATAAGCGTCATAGAAAATGTGGCTGGGGTTTGAACATGCAGTACATAGGCAAATTTCATTCAATTAAATCCAAATTGCTTTCTGATAAAACAAGCAATGCACAGGATGTCAAACCTTAAGACTCTTAATTCGCTTCATGAAACTGAAAAATTTGCAGTGTTTATCCCAAAATCGGGATTATAGCAGTTTTGTCACATGCGTGAAGTATGGCCCAGGTAGACATTTACGGAATGTACACGACTTACAAGCCGTCAAACACGTTTGACAGATTGAATATTTGCCGGTTAGGGTTAGCTGGCTAGTCAAATGGCTTGGCAGCCGAAGTTGCGAACTGTTTTAGCATAGGCTACTGGACTACCAAATATAGCAAACTGATTAGCCTACGCTGTCTGCCAACTAATTATTTGGTTAAGTAGGCTAAAGGAAATAGTAAAAATGACTCGGCTACCGAAAAACTTCAGAGGATGATTATTTTATGGTCATCTACTGCAGCTGTAAATAGCACACGCCATAATGAAATCACTACGAAATGGGATGCCTGCATTTTCAGACTTCGCACAGCTTGACCGTGGTCGGAGCTGCAATGTCAAGGCCAAGGGGCGCCACCTCCCACCCCAGTGACCATAGACTGTAGCCCCTACTGTAGCTTAGTCCTCCGCAGTAATCAGGAAGTGACGCAAACTGTACCTCATTGGTCCACAACAAATATTATAACAGTGCCCAAATGACACAATAAATCATGAAATCGACCCATGGACAGTCATAAGACGAATAAAATACACATATTGTGACCATTTGTACTCATGAGAAAAAATTATTGACTTTGTATTTTGATTGCATTTGTACCGTAGACTTACATGGAAAACGGATATGAAAACACCTATACTGGAGCCAACCGTAGTGGCGCTAGTGAGCAACCAGGAACAACAAGACAACAATGAGCTTCAAAAACGAAGTCTGGTTTTGGCCGCTTGGTTCCAATACTTTTGCTCACCTAAAAATTGGGTTGTCTGATACAAAAGGTGATATGTTCTAAGTTGTTTAACAAATCTAGATAAAAATACCAGGAAATAAAAGCTGAAATTCGGATCTGTCATCTCATGTACATCTTTTGACCTCAAACTGCGTGGACGGAGTGTAGCACAGTGGGTAAGGAACTGGGCTTGTAACCGAAAGGTTGCAGGTTCGATTCCCGGGTAAGGACACTGCCGGTGTACCCTTGAGCAAGGTACTTAACCGGAATTGCTTCAGTATATATCCAGCTGTATAAAAACGCTATGTAAAAGTTGTGTAAGTCGCTCTGGGTAAGAGCGTCTGCTAAATGCCTGTAATGTAATGTAATGTAAACTAAATTGTCTTCAGTGTATAGCAAAAACAAAGGAATTGACCTTGCTGTTCCAATACTTTTGGAGGGGACTGTAAACATACCTGTCTGCTTCCCTGCCAGTCTGTTCATCAGGTAAGACTTGCCCGTGCGGTACATGCCTACGATGGACACCACCACCACAGGCTGCCTGATGGAGTTCAGAATGTCCAGGGCTTCCTGGTTCACCTGCAGTTCACCACTGCTCGTGCTCTCAATCAAACACAAAGGCCTTTCGAAGTCCATAGAATGTCTGCTGCCCTAGAATCACACACACACACACACACTCCAGTTCACCTGCGCTGGAACTTGAAATGAGACAGACTGGCTTCTGCATTGCCACAAACCGTCCCTGTAAACAATGCAAACGCACACACAAACATGTTGACGAGACTCGCAGCCGCACTCATTATAAAGTTCATTTGGCAAGATTGCGAGCAGTGAAGTGCGATATACTGTGTATTTCATTGCAGTCGGAGAAGTGCAGTGTTAGGGATCTAGATGTCCTGGGACCAACCCAGTATCATGTCTTTGCCAAACATTAACTCAAATGAAATGTCTCGTTCATACGTGACCAATTTAGACATCTAAAGCACTGTGTCCAAACAGGGTCTGGTATCATGATTTTTCAAAGAAGCCAGTTTTAAAGATGCCTCAGCTCACAATATTCTCACTGCAAAGTAAATTACAATAGCTCACTGTAATAGTCTCAATGTAATACAAATCTCTTTGTAGCAGATTGGAAAAAGTGGAACCCGATGAAGAACTGGAACTTGAAGTCAGTGGCATTATAGAAATAAATGGCATGTTCCAAAAGCGAAATATATTATGCTAAAATGTGTAATTATGTGAGGAATTCTTGAAATGGCATGAAATTCAAACCTGTGATGCTGAGTATTGGATACAGAGTGTTACATAGGTCAACTGCTAACGCAGTACCATAAAATCAGCCACATAATTCTCTTTCTCTCTCTCTCTATTTAATAATGCTTTATTGGCATGACTGTATATAACAATATTGACAAATAGGGGCGACATAGCTCAGGAGGTAAGAGCAATTGTCTGGTAGTCGGAGGGTTGCCGGTTCAAACCCCGCCCTGGGCATGTTGAAGTGTCCTTGAGCAAGACACCTAACCCCTAACTGCTCTGGCGAATGAGAGGCATCAATTGTAAAGCGCTTTGGATAAAAGCGCTATATAAATGCAGTCCATTTAATAAATATCTCTCTCTCTCGGCACCCTCTCTCTGGCAGTGGTCTTGTTACCTTTGCCTTCGACGTGATGTCAGTATTTTTAGCTGAGGGTGATGAGTGTTCCAAAAAGCCCGACGACAATGTCTGCAGTTCCTTTGTACACCTGAAGAGGTCTATGTTTCTTCACTGCCGACGAGTCCGTGTTTAGCCTGTGCTTAAGAATAAAAGGAGAACCGTAAGTGACGGACACGTGTGGGTGGGTGGGTGGGGGGGGGGGGGGGGGGGGGGGGGGGGCAGGGCGGGATTTTTTGTCCCCCACTTTCAGGAATGCCATGCTAAAAACTTTCCGTTGGAAAATGTTTTTTGTAGAGAACGTCTAAGCCAGGTATTACGGTAATAGAACGTTGGCGTTGGTGGTCGCTGTCAGGACGTCTGGGAATCCCAATCCGTACATATTCACAGTCGTAACCGAAGTCGCAGGACGCAAAATAGCCGTTAGGAAAGCAGTTTGAAATTATGAAGCAACGTCTGCGCCATTGGATTTAATGGGTCGCGATGAGATAATTTCGAGCGTGTTGCTTGTCTTAAAGTTGATATAGTAAATAAGGTTGCATTAATATAACTAAAAGTATATGTATGAAGTTTTATTTATTTATTTATTTATTTATTTATTTATTTATTTATTTATTTATTCATTTATTTACATTTAGACAGTTTATTATGTGTATTTTAACAGGACTCACATTTTACTAGGTAACAATGTCCAGTCCTCTCCAATTAATACGAAATATATACACTAGCGGTTAGGGTGCAGTGTTTCCTGTGGAATTGATCTCTTGGTGTGGTGGTGGGTGTCCGAAGGGGGGGGGGGGGGGGTCTCTCTCACACTCAATGACAGAGTTTACATGCATTGTCCATGCAAAAAAAAAAGGAAAAAGTGAGAAAAATGGCTTTAAAGATTCTGTTCTGTTACATTCTAATTCTACTGAGAAGCATGATACAAAGAATTTCCTAACTAACTTAGATGCTTGATTAATGTATTTTTTATTAGCTAGTTTTATCTGTATTCATTTCTGGACACTGCAGCAGCTTGTGAGACTGCTCCTCTCGTTATAATCATAATCGTCATTAGAATGCAGCCCTCTTTGTCAGCTGTAGCAACTGTAGCCTAACTCTCAATTTTGCTAGCTCACTACATTCACAAAACCTTAAAAATAAACACTTTCCCTTTCGTTTTCATTGGAAAAAAATCACCATGTTGTAGTATGGAAATGGAAGTAGTTGAATCACTCAAACATTTTAAATGCCCTAAAATATAGCCGATATATATATATATATATATTAATTCGCGCTGTTTTGGCGATTTGCCAACAATTTGCGGCCGCGACATCCGACGGGCTTCTCCAGGTCACCATTCTAATCAGATGTATTGTACCATTATAACAGTAGCTGTAGATTTAAAAAAAAAAAAAAAAGGTAGGCACGTAGCCTACGTAGCTCAACTGGAACAGGTTCCGCTTCGGCTCAAACAAACACTGTTTATTTTCAGATAACGTTACATATTTATCGCATTTATTTTTTACTTGTCCGATCAGACAACTGCATGAGGCATTCCACTTGCCCGAACAGAGAGGATCCGCCAGTCGTCATCACCGAATGATAGTTAACGCCAGTGCTTCAGATGGGCAGGAGCTGTCGGGACTTGTATATGAGTACCGACTCTTCTTTTGATTACCAACATTAATTTATTTTAAACAGTATGTATTTTGAGGAGTAGGTACCGGTACTTATTTTGTTTAGTTAAAACACTGGTTAACACTATGGTATTTTTGTAATATTTGAAACGTCGCTACCTACCTTTTCCTTGTCTTTCGGTGAAAAAGAAAAAAAGTGACGCTTTGACAGACCGTGCGACATTCGCGCGCTGCAAGTCTTCCGACCACCTCAGAAAGGAGCAAGCACGGAGAGCGCGGCATAGACATTTTGTTTGAAAATAAATATGTGGACGCGACGGTATGGATTTGAAAGCGCATTTAGGCAGAAATATTTAGAAAGTTTAACGTTTTAAATTTATGAATTTAATATATAGACTATATACAGTATATATATATTTTTTTATTTAATTTAAAAAAAAATATATATTATGGTGTGGCGGCAAGGATTTTGCCGTGGCGCCACGCCACGCCAAAACCTTACCAGCGGAAACGTTGGGGTGGTCGCTACAGGTAGGGTGATCGATACACGCCCCCCCAAATCTCCACAATGTTTGAAGATGCCAAATGGCTAGCACAACTTGCCTACCTTGCCGATGTGTTCAGCAAATTGAATGATCTGAATCCGACTCTACAAGGCAAGGACTCAAACATTCTCCATGTACTGGACAAAGTCAATGCTTTTATGAAGAAAACAGAAATCTGGAAAAGGGCATGTACAGGTGGGGATTTCAGTTGCTTTCCTCAGCTTCATGCTTACCTTAGCACTGAGGACAATGAGAGAGCTCATATCAAGCCAATTCTAGCCAATTTGGATAAGATTGTGCATGAGTTCCAGTCATATTTCCCAGACATTGAGGAGAGATCTGCTGGACTGGACTGGTTGAGAAACCCTTTCCTCTTGCCAGAGGCCAGCAGGGATAAACTGCCTGCAAACATTCAGGAAAAGCTTTTGGACATTTCCTCAGACCGTGGCCTGCAGATGAGGTTTGAAAGCATAACTCTCTCACAGTTTTGGTGCTTAGTTCAAAAGGAGTACCCTGACTTGGGAAAACTTACTTTGGGTCATTTACTACCTTTGGGATTTACCTGTCTCTGTGAAGTGTCATTCTCAGCAATGACTCCGATATATGACAAAACAAAGGAACAAACTCCTCTTGGAGAAAAGTTTGATCACTGCTGTGGCCACACTGTGTGTTGCAATAGCCGCCTGAAATCGAGCGATATTAATAGCTCGATTTGGCCAAAGATGAGATTTAATTGGATTATTGTCGTTGTCCCAATATACACGACTCGGAAAGAATCGAATTATTGACCGAGGTGTGTCTGACCAAGGCTTCTTATAAATCCTGCTTTCTCCAATTTTGTCGCAACTTTTTTGAATAGTTCGTCATTCCGCGTTTTTCTTCCATCCATGTATTTTAGGATATTTAGTTGCTATAGCATGAAGTCGTCCGTCCAGAAATGTTTTTTTTCCCCGCCATGATACTAGGGAGGGTAAAAGTGACAATAATTAAGTGGTAGGCTACTGTGCTGTTAGCCTTTATTGATCCCCGTACAAGGTTAATGTGAAGTAGCTAGCACAATCGGACAGCACTAACCCATAAAAATATAGAGCAGTGTGAAGCTAGCGACAGTAAGGATTTTCGCGCGGGTCTGAAAATTTCAAAATAAAAGTCCGACGATAAAACCACTGTTAGGTTCAGCAAAATGAAATTAATTAAGGAAAAATCGCGTCAAATAGAAAACGTGGCTGGGGTTTGAACATGCAGTACATAGGCGAATTTCATTCAATTAAATCCCAATTGCTTTCAGATAGCATAACATATACAATGCGCTGCTGCCTCCCCTGGACATGTTGTCTCAATGATATGGGGGTGTTTTGAACTTAATTTTTTAATTAATTTGAATTGTAACTTAATTGAATGATATTCGCCTATGTACTGCATGTTCAAACCCCAGCCACATTTTCTATGATGCTTATTTGATATGTGACACCATATCTGAAGAGTGGAGGGTCCAAGGTTTTCAAAACACCCCTTTATATCATTGAGACAACATGTCCAGGGGAGGTAGCAGAGCCTGATGTACATGATCCATTGACCTATACTAGCAGTAGAGAGGAATGCACTGTTTAGTTGAACCACAACATTTTATATCAACTTTTCTATCATGTTTATTTGATATCTTTGTCATCATATCAATTTAATGAAGGGCTGTATGCAGTAAATGTGCATTGTTAATTCAAGTCTTGACAGATAACTTTTGGTCTGACTCTGGAATGTGGGTCCAAATGTTATCTATTTAGAGTTGAATTAGCACTGGACATTTTATTGTGTACTAACAAACCCATGCCACATAGTTTATCCTATAACAATTAGCCAGGAAGCTATCATCTAGAGTTGTTAGAACACCTCAGTGGTGACATGACCTATTAATTATGACAAATATGCTGGAATCAATTTTATATTCTCCTAAAAAAAGCAAGATCATGGTATTTCATATTTAGACTTACTGCACTTCCAAGAATCAACATGGCAGAAATATAAAGAAAGCTTTATAAAAATACACTGCCTTTTTAATTGGCATTATAATTATAACGGAGTATTTTTCAAAACATCGCTAGTTTAGAAAATAAATTTTGAGATACGCGTTTCTAGCTTTCGCGCAGGCAGACTTTTATTTTGAACGATTTCCGACGAATCTGGCGTCTTACTGTCGCTCACTCGCTCATTTCACGGTACTAAAATATAGCCTACTTCGAGTGGTGGCCTACTTGCTCAATCGAACGGTAAATGTGAAAAAACATTCGGTCAGCGGCACCGAAATTTTCTGTCACACCCTCAATAAACGGCAAAAGTAACAGTAAAAGATTGAATTAAATCTTTTAAAGTTATATATTTTATGAAACGTTATCGATTCCGCTTGGCCACAGTAGTTGCTATGTAAATTCAGGAACATGCGCAGAACGCCTAGTCCAATTTCAGGCCGATTGAAGCGTATACATGCCGTAGTAAATCGACCCCCAACCGCATTATCTAGGTATGTTAGTCCGACTTTGAAAAACTCGTACGATTGGTACGATTTCATACGGATTAAGGTGTTTACATGATTTTTAAAAGTCCAGTTTTAGCCAGACTAAAGCAATAATTCGACTGTTTCAAGCATCATGTAAACCGACTGACTTTTGCAGTCGCCCTGCATGTCTGAAGCAGGCGCCAGGCGGCACTTCCAGCTAGACGAGAGCATCAATGTCACGACATTTCAGTTCAAATAAAAAAAATAATTGTAGACACACAATTAATCTCAAAACACACTGTAAATAAAGTGCTGTGGTTTTTGAAACGCAATGTTGCATGGAGTTCTTCTAACTTTCATTAGAGTGAACTTGATTTTCCCTTCGTGTCCCCCTACTACATGGTACAATCCGGCGCCGTTGCATACATGCCCTGTATCTTAATAGCGCAGTAACATGAGCCGCGTTTCCACCAAAAGTACCCGGAACTTTTAGTCCCAGGAACTACTTTTCCAGGAACTAAAAGGTTCCTGCAGCCCATGGCTGTCTGCGTTTCCACCGGGGTCTAAAGTCCCGCGAAGATTAGGCAAATTAGTTCGCTGACGTGTAAAATAGCGACGTTGTCGTCGGTCCATCTGTCCTATGATTTCTTCTGTAACCCCATACTACCACCGAAGTAGCCTACATTATTTTCTAATAACCGGGACAGCCCGGAGGGGTTTATTCCACTTATATACAACGGGTTACCAACAATGACTATATATGGTTACTTTTGTATTTATTGATTTTTCTATCAATTTAATCACCTGGAATTGAAATATTCTTCTGCAGCCGTTTGGGCATATTTTACCGTTGTCAAGCAAAACTGTCGTTGGTAGTTGAACTTGGACCGTTGTTATGCAACAAAAAGGATATAACAGGCCAATAGTCAGATTGTAACTGTTTTATATATCCTCTCAAACACATTCATTATGTTTTTATGCGAACATTCACTTTCATGTCTTGACATCCGAAGCGACAGAATGCATTCACATTTCCAATATAACTGGCAACAACAGCAGAAAACATGCACACGTTGTAAACAATTTGCTGTTTGATTACTTTCTCATTGTCAATTCCATATAGGCTAATCGCAAAATGACAAGAATAGAACGAAAACTCGGACTTGCGTGAAAATTTAAATTAGCAGTGGTACAGCCACCATTTGCTTTCCTTCGAAGTTACTGCTAGCCGAGCAGCGAAGTGTGCCCTCCAGATGCGAACCATGCACCATAAATTAGTCCATAGTCTTCCTGGTCTTTTTCTGGAATTGAAGAATGGCAGAGTAAAATTACGGCAGTCAGAAAAAGCTAAAGCGACGATTACTAGAATTAACTTGTTATTTTTCTCTGACAAAAAGTGCGGAAGGTGATTTCCAGTTTGCTTTTACTGTATCACCAATGTGAATTACGCAGAACTACCCCATACCTCACATAACTGTATCAAACGTTTTGAGTCAATTACAACGGGCTAACAAAGAAAATCCGGAAGAAAATATTCAGCAACCGAATTAATCCGTTTGAATGTTTTGGTACTTAATATGCTGTCCCAGCACGAATGCTTAGCATTTTATAAAACGAATACTAAAGCAAGAAAAGAACAGAAGAGCACACGTTATAATTCCAAGACGTTGGCAGGCTATAACCAAAACTAGGCTACTGCGCCGCATAACATACAAGTTTGATTTGAAGTTATTATGAAAATAAATTGGTTTGCGACTGCACATATTTAAACATGGCGGTTGAATTACACTTGAACACTGCAAGTAGTCGACCAATCAGAAATTTTCAGCGCTTGCGCCCCACCCCAAAAGGTTCCTGTACTTTTGGAAAGTACTACCCCCCGAGCAGGAACTTTTTGGGATGTAAAATAAAGCCCCCAGAATTAGACCCTAGTTCCTGCGGTGGAAACGCACTGAGTTCCTCAAAAGGTTCCTAGTTCCGGGGTAAAGTTCCTGCGGTGGAAACGCGGCTATGCATAGTAATACTTTTGACGCCGATGATGATTAGTTTAACTTCTTAAATTTTAAAACGCTGAATGATTTTTAAACATATATAAAAAGAATTAACCAAATACGACTGAAAAATCTTGCCTTCAGTTTGGCACATTTTACATACATAATATTGTGTAGCCTACAAAAAACAAAAAACCCAGACACCAAGTCTATAACCTTGATTGCAAGCACAAGGAACGGATATTAATATATTTACCTATAACTGCTAGACTCGAAGTAACAAGTGGTCCAGACAGTCAAACTGTGTCCACTTTCAGAATGAGACCGTTGAGCTGATGTTCAAAAGGAAGTAGTGCTCAAAATATATAGACAGCATGAGCCTGATTTTCCAAAACAGGGTTTCTCAAAATGAAAGTGAAGCCAGACCAAGCTGGGAAAAACCCACGACGCCCCCTAAACCAAGGAAGAGCTAAATGAAAACAATAAACTAGGGAATTTTATTGCTATGAATGGTGAGGTGACACAAATAGCTGGGAAACTCCCAGTGAACGGTTTCACTTTCAAATCCCATTGAACTGACCTTACTATTTAAACACACTACAAACTCAAAGTCCAGCATTAATCCATTAAATCAACCTGTTGTGACACAATGACTGATAAAGGTGTTGCCTGTAGGCACATTCTGCCAAGGTCATTTTTGGCCAAAATCCCATTGTCTAATTCTTCCATATTTTGACTACACGTCAATACAATTTATGCACTGTCAAAAGTTCAATATAGGAAACCTTTTTATATTACTGATTTTATATTAACACAGTCAATGTTATTGTGTATCATGTTATTAATGTGCAATCTACAATTTATTTTGATAAAGGATACTACGAATAAGCAGTAATCGGTACAAAACTATTTAAATGCGAACACGTTGCAGTTATATGTGCCGCTAAAACACTCACTGTATTCGTATGGTAAAATTTAACTAATGTCTTGTGATGTGATGGATTTATCCAGAGAACAAAGGTGTATTATAATCCTCTTATGGTCAAATTTTGTTCGTACCTGTGCATTTTCACTTACTGCAAAAACGAAATTCATTGTTATAACTGTATTTGAGATGCTGGAGATTAATACAAAGTGTGGCACGTGCTGTGGTGGACGAAGTACACGAATCCTGTACTTGAGTGAAAGTACAGATACCCTTGCTAAATTTTACTCCACTAAAAGAAGAAGTCTTCAATTTATATTTCTACTTGAGTCAAAGTACAAAAGTACCTGCTTTTAAAAATACTTAAGTATCAAAAGTAAAAAGTACTTTTATTTAGTATGGTTATGTTTGTCAGGGGTTGCTGACATGACAAACAATTTTTAAATACAGTAGGCAAACTAAATTGTTCACCTCCTAACATACTGTATATAAGAGTGAAAACTATGGTAAATGTAACTATGGTTACATTTTTTAAATGTAATACAAATTCACAGTTTAATAATGAAAAATAAAAAATGGAACAAAGGCACAATCAATTCCACTATTTCACTATCAATTATCAACTTACATTGAGGTAAGTTTAACACTCTTAAACTAGGGTACATTTTCTCTTCTGCAGCTGAGGTGACACATGAGTGTGTGTGTGTCTATGTGTTTCACTATGTGAGTGTGCGTGGATGTGTATGGGCATGTATGTGTGTGTGTGTCTCTGCAGGAGTGTTAACAATATTTTACATTTGTGTAATTCTTTGAGCAAATCAGGCTACTACTTATTTATTTATTCATTTATTTATTTAGGATCCCCATTAGCAGCACACAGTGTGCAGCTAATCTTCCTGGGGTCCGAACATAAAAATACATACAACAATCATGCATTCAAGATTGTGTAGTGAGACATAAAGTCAGACAAAACAATAAGACTACTACTACTTATGTAGTACGGACCTTGAGTTTTAGGCAAAGCTGTAGAATTTTTTGTTCAGCTTGAGAAGGAGCTGGTTCTCAAAGTTTTTTGAGTCCAGTCTTGCTCTCTTGGGAGAGAAAATAAGTCCTGCTGTGCTACACAGCCTCTCACAAGCAGCTGAAGCTCACATATTATTTCATTCTTTCTTTATTTCCACCCATTTTTTGGAGCACTACTCCTCCCAGGGTTTTCGCACCACATACATTGACCGGCTTCATCGGGAATGTTGTGCTATTACTTTGTGGAAAGTTTCGGTGCACGGTTTTCCAGAAATTCCAGTTTTTGTCGGCAATTTATCCCATTGAGAATGAATGGGGAATGTAATGTTATACATATGGGAGTGATGAAGTTACAACATTGGTCGGCTTTGCACACGTGATGCAGTCGGCAGTAGGTTTTGACCTGGTTTATCTGCTGGGAATTCGGAATCCAGAGACAGTGCATATCTTCCTTTTCATCATAATTACAGAAAACACACATTTGTAAACCTCAAATGCTTTATACCACAATGTAGATAAGACCTTGACGAAGATGTACATGCACGGATTGTGTTGTTCAAACGAGGTTTCCTGGCGACATAGCCACCAGAAAGGATATAGCACAGACAACAGGTCATAGCTGAATGCAGAAGTGAATGCGATAAAAACGCTATTCCAAATGCAAAATTACAAATAAAAACGATGTCAGCTAGGTATATCAACAAACATATGGCTTACGCATACCCAGAAGTCCTCAATAATAATAGTATTTCCCAAGAAATTACGAAAAATCTTTGACAAAGTTTCGTCAGGTGCAGCGTCTTTGACTGCTAACACAGAGTGAATGCGTAAGTGAATGCGATGATGAGAAAACTTTTGGTTGACCTATAAAACGATATTCCAAAACCAAAATTAGACGTATTATACATGGTTAGAAAGCTTATACTCTCACCTACTGAATAAATGAATTCTCAATCAAGCCAGACTGTACTAAAAAGGGCAACAACGCCGTCAACAGCACTTCTGGTCCGTGTCATGAGCCGATCGAAACGTGCGCTGCACCCTGATTGGTAGGCTTCAGTATGAAAGTGATGTCGTATTATTGTTCTATAGGATCTTTTAGACAATCCATTTTCTCCACATCAAAGTAACAAGTAACAGACAGAAATCGCACAAAAGTAGTGGAGTAAAAAGTAGGATATTTTGTTTGAAATGTAGTGGAGTGAAAGTAAAATGTCTCCCAAAATGGAAACACTTGAGTAAAGTCTCTTCAAAGGGTGACCATTTTACCATTTTTATTTATTTGGAGTTCATTTTTTATGTTTTATTACATTACGGGAGGAAACAACACAACTGAATTGATACATAGTGTTCATGTGCGGTGTGCATAGCTCTTGAAATGATTGAATTGTGGTAACATGGTTCCCCAGCTCCATATATGAAAAATACGGAGCTGACCTCTGCTTGGTCAGGGGAGTCTGTGTCTTCCTGCCTGCAGGTGTGTCTGTCTGTCATTGGCAGGGGCACGTGAAGGAGGTGTATGAGAAGAAGTGTGCGGAGAACGAGGAGATGTCGTGGAAGCACTGCGCAGCTCTCCTGCTCCAGCTGGAACAAGTCATGAACATGGATCTGGTGGAATCCTACATGAAGCCTGGGGGATATCAGCGATTTAAAGATCACCTGAACAACTTAGTTAAATTATACAGAAACAAGCCGTCCAAAGGGGTGAAGGTAACCACTTGCTTCCAGGCTTGCTCTTGGTCTTTAGCAGTGCTAGCGCACCCAGTTCTGGCGCCATTCTCCTTTAAAAGGTTTGATTCAGTAAATGGAATCTATGATGTTGGTTTTGATGTTAGGGGTGAGTGTTTCTGTCTTTGAACCAGATGACTGTAGTCACACTTTGCATTCAGTGTTCAGAATGTATTTAGTTTAGTCACAGGGTTTGGTTTGGTTTGGTTTGGCTTGCTCCCAGAATGATGACTGATACAACCAATTCTATAAAATGCCTTTGTGGCATGCTAGTTTGATGCACATGCAGTGAATATGTCTGGTTGTTAAGCTGTGATACAGCAGCCTAACCCCATTAATGGGATGATTATTAAAAAAAGGTGTGGATGCTGATGCTTCATGACTGTCAAAAAGAGGATGTTGAATTGTAAGGTTTACGCATCACGTCAGTGGAGGTCGACATGGCTCAGGAGGTAAGAGCGATTGTCTGGCAGTCGGAAGGTTGCCGGTTCAAACCCCGGCCTGGGTGTGTCGAAGTGTCTTTGAGCAAGACACCTAACTGCTCTGGCGAATGAGAGGCATCAATTGTAAAGCGCTTTGGATAAAAGTGCTATATAAATGCAGTCCATTTACCAGGTCACATTTTTTGATTGCATTGTGTGCGTTAATCTCATAAATCATTGTATGTGTTTCTGATGGGTATAAGTACAGTGACTGTTCAGAGACATTCCGTGCCTAGCCTGACCCTTCCTGGAAGAGTGTAGGCTTTTTCACATAGTCCCCTCTGCCCTTGAAAATGGGCTTGGCCACAGCCATGATATCATTGCTACGTCCACCCCATTGTATTGTTTATGAACCAGATTTGTATTTCCTTGAAGAGCTTCTGACAGCTACAGTTTCAAAAATCACATAGATTTAATTTCTGTCATGTCAAATAGAGTTATAATGGTAATAATTTTTTTGAACTTTGTCTATCGGAAATATATATATATATATATATATATATATATATATATATATCATTGTATTTATATAGCACTTTTCCGAACTTCTGAACGCTCAAAGTGCTTTACAGTGATGAAGGGGAACTCGCCTCATCCACCACCAACATGTAGCACCCACCTGGGTGATGCACGGCAGCCATTTTGCACCAGAACGCTCACCACACATTAGCTAAGGTGGAGAGGGAGAGAACATTTTTTAGCCAATTAAATCAGGGGATGATTTTTGGTGGCAAGTGTTTGCGAGAGCCAGATCTGGGATATAGCCAGGACACCGGGGAACCCCCTACTCTGCGATAAGTGTCATGGGATCTTTAATGACCACGGTGAGTCAGGACCTCGGTTTAACGTCTCATCCTAAAGATGGCATCTCCTACAACACAGTGTCCCCATCACTGCACTGGGGCATTAGGGTTTATTTGACCAGAGGGAAGATTGCCCCCTGCTGGCCCACCAACACCACTTTCAGCAGCAACTCAGTATTCCCTGGTGGTCTCCCATCCAAGTACTAACCAAGCCCACACTTGCTTAGCTTCAGCCATTCGGCAGGAGCAGAGTGCATGGAGTGTATGGCTGCTGGCTGATGCTAGATCCATCATGAGACTCAAGTTCAATTTTAATTATGCTGTTTTGTTGTGATTGGTTACATCTTGCATGGTGTAAGGGAAAAATAAGAAATTGTTGTTTACATACACTTACCTGCATTTATATAACTGAAAGAAATAATTTAAGCTGTTTTTATTGTGTAACCCAGAAGTATTGGGAGCGCATAGCCCCTCCCGCACATTTTCCTGTTTTTTTCACAGGAACTGTCTGTATATCTTTCCCTTTGTTATGAGTCACTGTGACATGAAACTGAATATTGTGCGTAAGTCTCTTGGACTCTTTCCACCAACCGGAGGAATTTAGGTAATTTCCACCACAGTGGGCTGGTTTCACTTTCAGCTTGAGAAACCCTCTTCCGATAGAGCAAGTAAGTTCACAAGTCCACATTTTTGAACACTGCTTAATTTTGAGTATCGGCTCAGAGGTTTCAATCTGAAAGTGGACACAGTTTGAGGTACAGTAGGCTAACCCCAGTAATGGGCTGATTATGAACATCCTTAATGCTCTGATTACCGTGTTACAGGCAGAAGAAGTCTTGGAGGCCTACTTAAGGGAGAAAAACAGAATCGGGAAAAGCATTCTGACAGCAGATAAAAATATGTCAGAACAACAGAGGCACCTTGAGGGTAAGAGGGGAACCAAAAGGAATGTATTTCAGGTCCTCCATGATTGCATAAAGGAAGTCAACAGCCACACTGAGACAGCTGAAGTGATGTGATGCTGCAGTGATGTTCATACTGTCTTGGGGGCCACAAATGATAGACGGGAACGTTTTGTGTTCTCAAGCCACCTGATAGCAGAGATTTGTTGGAAATGCTTTTGTTCATACAGATTATTATGGCAGAAAAAGTTATGAATCATTTGAGCTTTTGTACAGTAAGTGATAAACCCATGTGCATAAAACAAATTTTAGTTTATTCATACAATTTAAGTAAAAGTAAAGAAATATCTGAACACTGAACTTGGATGGTGGGTCACTGAAGGGCTGCTCTGTCCCACAGAGCAGAGAGCCCAGTTGGAGGAGGAGAAGCAGAGAGCAGCAGTAGCCAGAGAAAAGCAGGAGGCTCTGGAGAGAAGAATGAATGATATAGAAAGGGCTCGCAAGGAGAACGAGGAGCAACTGATGGAGAGAATGCAGAGGGACCGGGAAGAATTCCTGAAGGAAAACCGGGAACTGAGGGTACAGTATGAACCCAGTCTGGTGCACTACCATACCAATATACATACAGCTGCACTACCATACCAATATACACACAGCTACACTACCATACCAATATACACACAGCTACACTACTGCACCAATATACACACAGCTACACTGCTGTACGATATACACACAGCTACACTACTGAACCAATATACACACAGCTACAATACTGCACCAATATACACACAGCTACAATACTGCACCAATATACACACAGCTACACTACTGTACCAATATACACACAGATACACTACTGTATCAGTATACACACAGCTACACTACTGAACCAATATACACACAGCTACACTACTGTACCAATATACACACAGCTACACTACTGTACCAATATACACACAGCTACACTTAGTCTTCCTAGTCAAATAGCAGACATCAGGAGGAAGAATAAATTCACTTTCTCCTCATCCTCCACCTTCGTTTTCATGCAGGAGCAACATGACCAGTGGGAAGAAGGGTACAACAGGAAGGCGGAACGATGAGACGGGGAGATTCGGCAAATGTGGAAAGAGATCTCCTCGCAGAGGAGAACCAGAGACGTAGGAGGCTGTGTCTTTTCCTAAGGGCTGGAGCCAAATGGGCAAAATGTGTGTGCTGCTACCTGTTCATTAATTTTGCTGGATTTGTGCGCGCTGGCACTGAACAAGAGGACCTCGGAAAACCTTGTCGTTTCATGACCTCATCGTTTCATGACCTCGTCATTTCATGATGTTTATGTTGCCTTACGTTGCAATCGTATGCCATCCGATGCATTCTCCACAAAGCGAAATGTGCAATTATTTCAGTTTAATTATACAGAACTTCACTTATTTAAACATTTAATTATGTAAGGCAATTTTTTGACGTAAAATTCAAATGCTGAGGGAGGTACGTGCATGTGTAAATGTTGATGTATTTCTTTTTTGTTTTAATATAAAAGTAAAATAAAACCTGTTAAAACTTGTGGGGGAAAAGGTGTGGATGCTGATGCTTCATGACTGTCAAAAAGAGGATGTTGAATTGTAAGGTTTACGCATCACGTCAGTTGAGGTCGACATGGCTCAGGAGGTAAGAGCGATTGTCTGGCAGTCGGAAGGTTGCCGGTTCAAACCCCGGCCTGGGTGTGTCGAAGTGTCCTTGAGCAAGACACCTAACCCCTAACTGCTCTGGCGAATGAGAGGCATCAATTGTAAAGCGCTTTGGATAAAAGTGCTATATAAATGCAGTCCATTTACCAGGTCACATTTTCTGATTGCATTGTGTGCGTTAATCTCATAAATCATTGTATGTGTTTCTGATGATATCATTGCTACGTCCACCCCATTGTATTGTTTATGAACCAGATTTGTATTTCCTTGAAGAGCTTCTGACAGCTACAGTTTCAAAAATCACATAGATTTAATTTCCGTCATGTCAAATAGAGTTATAATGGTAATAATTTTTTTGAACTTTGCCTATCGGAAATATATATATGTATATATATATATATATATATATATATATATATACATATCATTGTATTTATATAGCACTTTTCCTAACTTCCGAACGCTCAAAGTGATTTACAGTGATGAAGGGGAACTCGCCTCATCCACCACCAACATGTAGCACCCACCAGCGGCCATTTTGCACCAGAACGCTCACCACACATTAGCTAAGGTGGAGAGGGAGAGAACATTTTTTAGCCAGTTAAATCAGGGGATGATTTTTGGTGGCAAGTGTTTGCGAGAGCCAGATCTGGGATTTAGCCAGGACACCGGGGAACCCCCTACTCTTTGCGATAAGTGTCATGGGATCTTTAATGACCATGGTGAGTCAGGATCTCGGTTTAATGTCTCATCCGAAAGATGGCATCTCCTACAACACAGTGTCCCCATCACTGCACTGGGGCATTAGGGTTTATTTGACCAGAGGGAAGATTGCCCCCTGCTGGCCCACCAACACCACTTCCAGCAGCAACTCAGTATTCCCTGGTGGTCTCCCATCCAAGTACTAACCAAGCCCACACTTGCTTAGCTTCAGCCATTCGGCAAGAGCAGAGTGCATGGAGTGCATGGAGTGTATGGCTGCTGGCTGATGCTAGATCCATCATGAGACTCAAGTTCAATTTTAATTATGCTGTTTTTTTGTGATTGGTTACATCTTGCATGGTGTAAGGGGAAAAATAAGTAATTGTTGTTTACATATACTTACCTGCATTTATATAACTGAAAGAAATAATTTAAGCTGTTTTTATTGTGTAACCCAGAAGTATTGGGAGCGCATAGCCCCTCCCGCACATTTTCCTGTTTTTTTCACAGGAACTGTCTGTATATCTTCTCCTTTGTTATAATTCACTGTGACATGAAACTGAATATTGTGCGTAAGTCTCTTGGACTCTTTCCACCAAACGGGGGAATTTAGGTAATTTCCACCACAGTGGTCTGGTTTCACTTTCAGCTTGAGAAACCCTCTTCCGATAGAGCAAGGAAGTTCACAAGTTCACATTTTTGAACACTGCTTAATTTTGAGTATCGGGTCAGAGGTTTCACTCTGAAAGTGGACACAGTTTGACTCTGGACCACTTGCTGCATGGAGTATAGCGGTGAGAGGTAAATATGTTCAGATCTGTTCCTTGTGCTTGCATTCAAGTTGATAGATCTGGCTTGGTTTCAATGTGTGTGTGTGTGAGTGTTTGTGTGTGTGATTTATTTTTTGTGTGTGTAATACGGTATATAATGGTATATATGTAAAGAGTGCCAGACTGAAGGTAAGAGTTTACTATTTTGTTTTCTTCATTCTTTTGGACGTAACAGTAAAATTTAAGTAATTATTAGTCTCATAAAATTATTACTAGCAGTCGACTGATTTTTCAAGGTCACTACCAGTTCCAATATCTTAGAGAACAGGAAGACTGATATGCCAATCAATATAGAGCCAACATGTACAGGCCAAAAGTATTTGGCCACCTGTAGTTTAAAGAGAAGATCAGGTAGAGAAGAATTCAGTTAATATATGCACATCTATTGAATAACAAACCAAAGTACGAACATTGTTTTTCAGTTTCTACCTGCAGTACAATAACACAAAAAGATCATTTTTACTTAAAAAGCTTTCAGGCCGGTTCTGTTCTGTTGGTGTACGCCACACATGCGCTCGCAAATGTCGAGAACTTGTCGAGAATGTGGTGAAGGATGACTTACCTGACTACATCAGTTTTTCCAGATCTCTGTACACCAGTGCCAATAGTTTTTGCACCACTGAGCTCTCAAAAGTGTATTCCTCTTTGTAATGAGGGGTTTATGCACTGCAACCCTACTATAGTAGTTCTGTTTTTTCCTTACATATCGCACTAATGCAGGAGCAACACGGTCATCAAATGTGCGCTTTCAACCACAAATTTTAACCCTATTTACTGATGTCTTTCCCATAGTCCTTTCTTTTCCTCATGCCATCTTTGTCCAAAATTGAGGTCAGCTGGGCCTGCTCAGCATTTTTATACATGCCACACAGCATAATCGGATGTTAATTATGTTGCTTGATTGTATCATGCAGTACACCTGTGTGGAAGCATCGGTCTGTATATATTTAGAAAATTTAATATTTATTTTTGAATTTTTTAAAAAAGATTTTAATTAAATATTAATATTTTACTAAATATTCACTTCTGAAGATATATACGATTATTTGCCTTTTTTAAATTAAAAATAACATTTATTTTTAAATATTTATTTTTAAATCTGATTTAACATTTGTGTCATATACTTAGCCAGTATATTTTGAGATTTGTCAATCAAATCATAAAATATGAACTAAAAACTTTATCTATTTTGCATGTCTGTTAAATCTGAAAAAAGAATAATTTAGCAAAAATCTTTGCAGCAATGGCATAAAAAAAACAGGAAAAATTTGAAAAAAATGATGTGCTTTATTTTGTTTTGGGACAGTGGTCAGTGTGTTCTTGGGATTGGGAATAGCGGACCTGTTTCTGTCGTCTCCCGATGATTATCAGAACACGCATGCGTCTGTCACAAATGGCTCACCAGTTTCTTTTCAAACACAGGGACCCGTCTGCAGTGAAGAAACATTCAGGTAGACAAAGGAACTACAGACATTATAGCCAGGTATTTTCAAACACTCATCACCCCCAGCTAACATCACTGACGTCATGGAGGTGTCACAGGTAGCTAGTCGACTGCCACAGAGTCATGTGATTTTATGGTACTGAGTTAGCAGTATGACCTATGTAATACACTATATCCAATACCCAGCATTACACATTTGAGTTTTATACAATCCATGTGCCATTTCAAGCATTCCTCACATAATTAATCATTTTTTTGTGTAGTGAATTTCCCATTTGAAACTTGCCATTTGTTTCTATAATGCAACTGACTTTAAATTCCAGTTTCGCATCAAATTCAACCTTTCCTGTCTCCTGCAAATAGATTTTTGTGACATTCCTTTATGGGATTTGGGGGTCATCTTCAAAAGTGAATGTTGTGAAATGAAGTGTCTTTGAAACTGGTGATCAGTTGGTCTTGTAACAAGTTCAATTCCCAGGCTAGGACATTGTATATTCAGTGTATATCCAGCTGCATCAATGGATGCAATGTAAATGCTATGTAAAAAAAAAAAAAAAAAAAAAAAAGTTGTGTAAGTCGAGGTGGTCTGGTTTCACTTTTAATTTGAGAAACCCAGTTCCGGTAAATCAGGCTCATGCTGTCTATATGTTTTGAGCACTACTTCCTTTTGAACATCAGCTCAACGGTCTCTCTCTGAAAGTGGACACAGTTTGACTGTCTGGGCCAGTTGTTACGTGGAGTCTAGCAGTTAGCGGTAAATATTTTAATATCCGTTCCTTGTGCTTGCATTCAAGGTTATAGACTTGGTGTCTGAGTTTATTCTATTTTCTATTTTTATTGTTTCTTTTTGTAATATGGAAATAATATTATGCATGTAAAATGTGCCAAACTGACGGTAAGATTTTTCAATTGTATTTGATTAATTCTTTTTATGTATGTTAAAAAATCATTCAGCATTTTAAAATTTGAGACGTTAAACTAATCATTCTTGGCGTCAAAAGCATTATGCATGTTACTGCGCTATTAAGATACAGGGCACGTATGCGATAAGTACACTTATGGAGGACTATGTCCTTTGGTTAACTGGGGGATGAAATACATGTTTTTTCCTACATTTTCATAAGACGTAGTTTCTTCATAACATGTTTGTCTCCAGGTTTAAGCGTTACAGAAATGTGTTCCAGAGCCTTTTAGTGGAGACAGTGGTCAGTGTGTTGTTGCAGAGGGAGCAGCGAACCTGTTTTTCCGATCATTTTATTCATCAGAACCCACACGCGTCCGTCACTTACGGTTCTCCTTTTATTTTTAAGCACAGGATAAACACAGGGACTCATATGCAGTGAGGAAACATTTACCTCTTCAGGTGGACAAGGGAACTGCAGACATTGTAGTCGGGAATTTTGGAACACTCATCACCCCGAGCTAAAATCACTGACATCATGGCGGAGGCGCAGGTAATAAGACCGCTGAGGGAGGGAGGGAGAGAGAGAGAGAGAGGCTGATTTTATGATGCTGTGAGGCTATTACAGTGAGCTATTGTAATTTACATCTTTAAAACTGGGTTCTTTGAAAAATCATGATACCAGACCCTGTTTGGACACATTGCTTTAGATGTCTACATTGGTCACGTGTTTGAAAGAAACATTTAATGTGAGTTAATATTTGGCAAAGGCATGATATTGGGTTGGTCCCAGGACATCTAGCTCCTTAACATCGCACTTCTCCGACTGCAATGAAATACACAATATATCGCACTTCACTGCTCGCAATCTTGCCAAATGGACTTTATAATGAGTGCGGCTGTGAGCGGCGTCAACGTGCTTGTGTGTGCGTGTGTGTGTGTGTGTGCGTTTGTGTGCGTGTGTGATTCCAGGTCGGCAGACATCTTGTGGACATGGACAGGCCTGTCTGTCAGATTGAGAACACGAGCGCTAGTGAACTGCAGGTGAACCAGAGGCGCGTTTCCACCGCAGGAACTTTACCCCGGAACTAGGAACCTTTTGAGGAACTACTTGCGTTTCCACCGCAGGAACTAGGGTCTAAATTTAGTTCCGGGGGCTTTATTTTACCTCCAAAAGGTTCCTGCTCGGGGGGTAGTACTTTCCGAAAGTACAGGAACCTTTTGGGTGGAGCTTGCAGCGCTGAACATTTCTGATTGGTCGAGTACACGCAGCATTTTTTTGTATTTATTTTCAACCGCCATGTTTGAAAATATGCAGCCGCAAACCAATTTATTTTCATAATAACTTCAAATCAAACTTGTATGTTATGCGGCGCAGTAGCCTAGTTTTAGTTATAGCCTGCCAACGTCTTGGAATTATAACGTGTGCTCTTCTGTTCTTTTCTTGCTTTAGTATTCGTTTTATAAAATGCTAAGCATTCGTGCTGGGACAGCATATTGCGTACCAAAACATTCAAACGGATTAATTCGGTTGCTGAATATTTTCTTCCGGATTTTCTTTGTTAGTCCGTTGTAATTGACTCAAAACGTTTAATACAGTTATGTGAGGTATGCGGTAGTTCTGCGTAATTCACATTGTTGATACAGTAAAAGCAAACTGGAAATCACCTTCCGCACTTTTTGTCAGAGAAAAATAACAGGTTAATTCTAGTAATCGTCGCTTTAGCTTTTTCTGACTGCCGTAATTTTACTCTGCCATTCTTCAATTCCACAAAAAGACCAGGAAGACTATGGACTAATTTATGGTGCATGGTTCGCATCTGGAGGGCACACTTCGCTGCTCGGCTAGCAGTAACTTCGAAGGAAAGCAAACGGTGGCTGTACCACTGCTAATTAAAATTTTCACGCAAGTCCGAGTTTTCGTTCTATTCTTGTCATTTTGCGATTAGCCTATATGGAATTGACAATGAGAAAGTAATCAAACAGCAAATTGTTTACAACGTGTGCATGTTTTCTGCTGTTGTTGCCAGTTATATTGGAAATGTGAATGCATTCTGTCACGTCGGATGTCAAGACATGAAAGTGAATGTTCGCATAAAAACATAATGAATGTGCTTGAGAGGATATATAAAACAGTTACAATCTGACTATTGGCCTGTTATATCCTTTTTGTTGCATAACAACGGTCCAAGTTCAACTACCAACGACAGTTTTGCTTGACAACGGTAAAATATGCCCAAACGGCTGCAGAAGAATATTTCAATTCCAGGTGATTAAATTGATAAAAAAATCAATAAATACAAAAGTTGGTAACCCGTTGTATATAAGTGGAATAAACCCCTCCGGGCTGTCCCGGTTATTAGAAAATAATGTAGGCTACTTCGGTGGTAGTATGGGGTTACAGAATAAATCATAGGACAGATGGACCGACGACAACGTCGCTATTTTACACGTCAGCGAACTAATTTGCCTAATCTTCGCGGAACTTTAGACCCCGGTGGAAACGCAGGCAACCATTGTTTGAAGGAACCTTTTAGTTCCTGGAAAAGTAGTTCCTGGGACTAAAAGTTCCGGGTAATTTGGTGGAAACGCGGCTCAGGAAGCCCTGGACATTCTGAGGTCAATCCGGCAGCCTGTGGTGGTGGTGTCCATCGTAGGCTTGTACCGCACGGGCAAGTCTTACCTGATGAACAGGCTGGCTGGGAAGACCACAGGTATGTTTATATCTCCATCTCAGGGAGACTTGGGTTTCTGGGGTCTTTTTCACAGTTCTGGTGCCAGAGGTATTATATTTATGGTTTCAGTCTTCTCTCTGGGGTTTCTGCCGCTACTTCTCATAGTCAAACTGTACAAGATATACTTTAATATCCTTACAGGTGGTGCCAGCGTTTAATGATCAGACTCATAATTCTAAATATACAAACTATAAATTGCTAATTTAAATTAATAACTAATTTAATTAATAGTCTATTTTAACCAAATCGTAATATACATTCAGCTAATACTAAATTAATATAAATGATTAAGGGGTGAAGGTATTTTACTAAATTCATTGGATTAGCAGCGGCTGACTCAATTCAACACAAGAGTAATATAAATACAGACAACCTTACAATATATTAAAGTTTATTGAACACAAAGTACGGAAAAGGCAAAGTACAATTCACTACGATGATGTAAACTGTGCGTGTGTGTAGGTGTAGTGTGTGTGTGCGTGTGAGTATGTGAGTGAGGAGAGTGTTGGATTATGGCGTCAATTTAATGCCAATAATCTGCGCGAGCAGATGTTCACTGCGCGAGCACAGAACCACTTTCACGCGTGTAAATTCCAACACCGAGAGTAAAACAAGCAGCCACGCGCACGCAGATATTCACTGCGCGAGCACAAAACCACTTTCACGTGTGTAAATTCCAACACCGAGAGTAAAACAAGCAGCCACGCACACGCAGATATTCACTGTGCGAGTAAAACAAGCAGCCACGCGTGCGCAGATATTCACTGCGCCTAGCACAAAACCACTTTCACGCAGTAGAATAATGAATAAATGTAGAAATACAGAATTAAAGAAATGAATGTAGAAATGCATAAGAGATAAGAGATAATTTTAGTGAGATGGTATTTCAAACTTTCCGGTGAGGGATGGACTGCCCTGCTGCACCTTGTTAATGACGCAGTGTGTGCTCATTCAAAGAAACAAAATGTAAACAAAAAGTCAATGTTTGGAGTTAGTAGATGACCTTATCCTAACACTGCCTTTTCAGGATTTTAGTGTCTCCGGCTTCTCTCTGGGTGTTCTCAGGGTTCTAGTTTCTCCGAGTTCTCTATGTGTGTTTTCAGGGTTATAATTTTACTGGGTTCTCTCTGGATGTTACTGTATCAGGGTTCTAATGTAGCTCAGTTTCTCTGTGTGTTTTCAGGGCTCTAGCGTATCTTGAGTTCTCTGTGTGTGTTTTCAGGGTTCCCCTTGGGCTCCACTGTCCAGTCTAAGACAAAGGGCATTTGGATGTGGTGTGTGCCTCACCCCCACAGAGATGACCAAACTCTTGTCCTGCTGGACACTGAGGGTCTAGGGGATGTGGAAAAGGTAGGGTGTGCTCACCTTTATGACATCATTCCCTCCACTGTGCCTTGTTCCAGAATGTTTTAATGTTACCTTACTCAGCTAAACTCCTGCACCTGTCTATCAAATAGTCCTTGGAAAATAGACACATTATTAGTTACTTTAAGTTCCCCATGTAGATGAAAGTGACATATTTGGGTGCAAATTTCATAAAAATGGAAATACGTTTAGAAAAGATATTGCCTTGTACTTGTGCTTGTTTTGGAATTGCCCCTGAATGGAATTAAACTGATTTGAACTGAATCGTGCAGTTAAAAAAGCGCTGCAATAAATTTTTATGAACAGTTTTTGTTTGCGTGAAAAGCCAATCAAGTTTTTCCTAATCCCAAAAAGTGTTTTATTTCTAGCAGGGGGATCAGAACAATGACACCTGGATCTTTTCCCTGGCTGTCCTCCTGAGCAGCACATTGGTCTACAACAGCATGGGCACCATCAACAATGAAGCTGTGATGAGCCTGCAGTATCCTAGCAACCACATAAGTTAAGCGTATGTGTAGAGATTAGTCTGCAGTATCCACTTTCTACATTAAGGGCAGCTAGCTAGCTGAGTAAGAGAGCAAAGAGGACTCCTAACTACAATTTAGTGTATCAAAATGCCTTATCAACACTAAAGTGCATCTCAGAAGAGAAAAGAAGAAAAAAAAACCAGGAGAGAAAGGTAGCCAAGTTGCCAGAGTTGGATGGCTTTTTAAAAAAAGCACTTGTCAAACCCGCAACTCAACCATGTCAGAAAGCCTGTGACCATGGATATATCAACAACCGTCCCTGCTGTCATTCAGGACACGTTTTAAAGCAGATCGTCAACCACACACCTGTCTTCCAACTAAAATTCTTATTCTGGAACAGCATCTTGTAACCTTCGGTGAGGTGTGTAGGCCACTGCGGTTGTTATGACATTACCTGTCACAGTTGCTATAGCAGAGCACTGTTGAAATGAATGAATGACTTTTAAATTTAAATAATCAAGAACAACCTGAAGAGCAACATCAGGCTGCACAACATTTCGAATAAGCATAATCCACATACGTTTCTTAAAGGGATAATTCACATTTTTAGACCCAGGTCCACTGAGCTACTAGCCACAAATTATGTGATAAATTGGGGGGCTCAAGTTCTCCTAACTCGTGTATGTACAGCTCGCTCTGTGTTTGCTGTTAGCTTTGTTGACCAAATAACATTGATTTAATGGGGGCTGAGAGTCACCACTGGAGAGCTATTTAACAGAGACACTATTATACAAACTGGAACACTTTGCCACATGTTTATTTGTTTGCATGAATACGTATCTTGTAATCAAACGTGCCAGTATAGCCAAAAAAACAGGATTTTCGTTTTTTTCCACCTTTGGACATTTAGTATAAACTACAGACTTTGTAATGTCCTGAGTTCCAAAGGCGCCACATTCCATGGGCTAGGGAGAGCACTGGCATTGTAGATTTAGAGATATTCATGCTTCTTCATGCATGCCACAAAAAGAATCACGCTCCAATTATGCTTATTTTCGTGCTTGTTGGTATGATGTGCGGTGTAGCTAACGGTCAAGCTAGTGAGTGTGTTGGGTATGTTTCCTCGTCTGTGTGTGTTTTTAGAAAGACCTGAGGGTTGGATCAAAACTGCGAATTGCTCAAATCAGTAACGAGTCTACATTTGCTATGATCAATACAGCACCCATGAAAAATGTATACTGATCCCTTTGAATTGTCACATGTAACTTTTTCCCTTTTTTATAATACGGGCAGTTTCATGAAACAGTTTTTCAGTTGCAGCGCACAGCTCCAGTGGCTCTTCCTTAATAACTCTACAGCTATGTGACAGAGCTGACCGAGCACATCAAGGTGAAGTCCACCAAGGAGGAGACGAAAGAGGAGTCTTCCGATTACGTCCGCTTCTTCCCCACCTTCGTCTGGGCTGTGAGGGACTTCACTCTGGAACTGGAGATCGACGGAAAGGCGATCACCGCGGACGAGTACCTGGAGAACTCCCTGAAGCTAAAAAATGGTAAAACGGGGCACCTGAATTTACCTGTCAGTAGCTGCATTCTCTTAGCCAGACGTGTGGCATATTCTGGATGCTATATAAGGGATTCGAACCTACAACCTGGGAGTTGCAGGCCTAGTTTCCCTGCCCTGATGCTACACTGCCACCGCCAAGTAACATATACAGTCCAGTTTTTTTTTGTCTGAATATCATTTTGAAATGAAGTCATGCAATTGACGGTTCTGTTAAGGCGATTGACTGATAAATCATGATGGAATATCTCATGGCAAAAATTGTGGCCTATAGTGCTTGTGTAGCCTGTACAGAATCTCACTGTTAGGCTGTTGATAGATTCACTGTGACCTTGTAGAAAAACCAATTGATTAAGTTTCTAAATCAAGGCTATCTTGAAAACTCTTCTCAGCCTACCTCAACTGCAATTTTGACTGACATGCATGTTTTGCTGGTAGCCTAATCCGCATATTTCTAGTTTTTTAGAAATAAAACGTCTTTCACAAGGGAATCTTTATTTTGGTTATGTAAACCATATGGCTTATTTTGACCACGCCCCTTTCCTCAAGGTTCCCCTGGATTGGTTGCCCAGAGTAACAAAGCCCGGGAGTGCATCCGGAACTACTTCCCGGAGCGGAAGTGCTTTGTGTTCGACCAGCCCGGCTCCAAGGAGAAGCTGAAGCTTCTGGATCAACTGGCAGATTCTGAACTGGACCCGCAATTTATGAAGCAAACCTCTGATTTCTGCGGCTACATTTTCAGCTGTTGCAAAGCGAAGACTGTTAAAAGCGGGATCACAGCCACCGGGAGCTGTAAGTTTGATGGAATTGGGATGGGGTAAAAAAAAAAAACATTTCCATGGTGTGGTATGGGGTTCGAGTGGCAACTGCCACCAGCAGCCCTGCCAGGCAATATGTGTTTGGCTTTTGTGTCGCCCAGGGATGGGAGGGTTTTGCCTCACAGCGCCACAGCGCCCCCCACTGGTCTATCGGGCACCTGCAAGTCTGTCTGTTGAACTGCAGATGAAGTGTCTCCCTGTGACTCACGTCTGTGTGAGCCTGACTTGCACACTGCGGTGTGAAAGGAGGGACTTCCACTTGCATGTTTCAGGGACGCACACAATTGGTATCAGCCTTCTCGTAGGACTCTAGGCGACTCTTGTGCAACCCTGCAGTTAGCTAGCAGACTGAATTTACACGGGCACAAGAATTTCTAAAGCAGCGGTTGCCAAACCACACCTTGGATACGCCCAGCCAGATCCAGGTATTTGTGTTCCTTCTCAAGCACACCTGATACAACTAATGAAGCCCCTGATTAGTTGCATCAGGTGTGCTTGAGATGGAACACAAATTCCTGGGTCTGGCTGGGTGTACCCAAAGAGAATTTTGGGAACCACTTGTCTAAATGTTTCTTCAAATGGGATAAAGTGCTAGCATGTCACATTATACAATGAAGGTCCCTGGAGAGCCACAAGGTGTACAGGGCTTGCAGGTGAGGAGAGTTACCTGTGTGGAACACTTTTGGTCATCAAACTATTCAGCAGGCTTGCCCGTCAAAGGAGGAACATGTACCGTTTCTACTCCAGTTTTGTGCTGTATTTCGAGTTTATGTTTCATGAAAAACATTACTGGAGCAGATAACGTAACTTAATTCAGGCACAGTACATCATGTTAATCTGCCCGCGGCTCTCGCAATTATTGAGTTGTGCTAACATGGTTCCTCAGCTGCATATATAAAGAATATGGAGCTGACCTCTGCTCTGTCAGGGGAGTCTGTGTCCACCCGCCTGCAGGTGTGTCTGTCTGTCATTGGCAGGAGCGCGTGAAAAAGGTGTACGAGGAGAAGTGTGCGGAGAACGAGGAGATGTCGCGGAATCACTGCGCAGCTCTCCTCCTCCACCTGGAACAAGTCATGGACATGGATCCGGTGGAATCCTACATGAAGCCTGGGGGATATCAGCAGTTCAAGGGTCAACTGAACAAATTAGTTAAATTATACAGACACAAGCCGGCCAAAGGGGTGAAGGTAACTCACTCCCAGGCTTGCTCTTGGCCTTTAGCAGCGCTAGCGCCCCCAGTTCTGGCGCCTTTCTCCTCTAAAAGGTTTGATTCAGTAAATGGCATCTGTGATGTTGGTTTTGCTGTTAGGGGTGAGACTGTTTCTGTCTTTGAACCAGATGGCTGCAGTCACACTTTTCATTCATTGTTCAGAATGTATTTAGTTTAGTCACAGGGTTTGGTTCAGTTTGGCTCACCCCCGTGATGACAACTGATAAAACCAGTTCAATAAAATGCTTTTGTGGCATGCTAGTTTGGTGCATATGCGGTGAACATGGCTGGCTGTTATGCAGTGTGTATTGGACCACAGTAGATCGGCCCCTGTGATAAGCTTGACATTAGCATCCTTAATGTTCTCGTTACCCTGTTACAGGCAGAGGAAGCCTTGGACAACTACCTAAGCGAGAAAAACCGAATGGGGAAAATCATTTTGACAACAGATGGGAAAATGTCAGAACAACAGAGGCAGCTTAAGGGTGAGATGGGAACTTACAGGAATGTATTTCAGGTCCTAGGTGATCTCATAAAATTACAGGAATGTATTTCAGGTCCTCCATGATCTCATAAAATTACAGGAATGTATTTCTGGTCCTACATGATCTCATAAACTTAAAGGAATGTATTTCAGGTCCTAGTCGATCTCATAAAATTACAGGAATGTATTTCAGGTCCTATGTGAACTCATAAAATTAAAAGAATGCATTTGATGTACAACATAATCTCATAAACTTCAAGGAATGTATTTCAGGTACTACATGATCTCATAAACTCAAAGGAAGTCAACAGCCCCACTGAGACCAGCTGAAGTGATGTTCTTTCTGTGTTAGGGTTCACAAATCGTAGGAAGTGTGCTCTCACACTGTGTGACAGCATAGAATTGTGGGAAATGGCTTTTTTTGTTGTTTTTTCATACAGATGATTATGGCAGAAAGAGGTATAAATCATTTGAGCTTATGTAAGTAATGAAGTCACATGCAAAAAACTAATTCAGTGTAAAAAAGTAAATGGTATTAAAATTGGGCATACATGCATTGTACAAGTGAAGAAGCATCTAAACGCTGGATTCGGATGGTAGGTCACCGATCTGCTGCTTTGTCCCACAGAGAAGACAGCCGAGACAGAGAGAGAGAAGCAGAGAGCAGCAGCAGCCCGAGAACAGCAGATGGCTCTGGTGATAAGAATGAATGATATAGAAAGGGCTCACAAGGAGAACGAGAGGCAACTGATGGAGAGAATGGAGAGGGACCGGGAAGGACTCCAGAGGAATAACCAGCAACTGATGGAGAGAATGGAGAGGAACCGGGAAGGAGTCCAGATGAATAACCAGCAACTGATGGAGAGAATGGAGAGGGACCGGGAAGGACTCCAGAGGAATAACCAGCAACTGATGGTATGAACCCAGTCTGGTGCACTACCATACCAATATACATACAGCCACACAACTACCAATATACACCTGCTATACTACTGTACCAATATACACACAGCTACACTACTGTACCAATATACACACAGCTACACTACTGTACCAATATACACACAGCTACACTGCTGTACCAAAATACACACAGCTACCCTGCTGTACCAAAATACACACAGCTACACTACTGTACCAATATACACACAGCTACACTACCACACCAATGTACACACAGCTACACTGTCGTACTAATATACACACAGCTACACTACCATACCAATATACACACAGCTACACTACTGTACCAATTTACACACAGCTACACTACTGTACCAAAATACACACAGCTACACTACTGTACCAATATACACACAGCTACACTGCTGTACCAATATACACACAGCTACACTACTGTACCAATTTACACACAGCTACACTACTGTACCAATATACACACAGATAAACTACCATACCAATATACACACAGCTACACTACCGTACCAATGTACATACAGCTACACTACTGTACCAATATACACGCAGCTACACTGCTGTTCCAGTACACCATCCCAGTGATAAGAATGTTTTGCTTAAAAATGTAGTAGAGTAAAAGAAAAGGTACACAGATAAAAATGCTGAAGTAACGTATATTATGATGTGCTTGAGTAGAGTAACAAATTATTTGATGCTTTCCACTCCTGTCAGTTTGTCTTTGAAGTCAAATAGGTGACATCAGGAGGAAGATTAATTTTCTCCTCATCCTCCATTTTAATTTCCTGCAGATGCTATGTGCCCGACTGGCGGAAGCTAGGCCCGTCGAGACACATGAGCGCATTGTGGAGAAAGATAACTGTGTATTGTCATAGAGAACAGGACTGAAAAAGGTCGTGTCCTTTCCTGAGTGCTGAAGTAAGGTGGGAAAAATGAGGAATCACCCAAAATTTACAGGCCTCATAGAACCAAATCGTTAGACTTTATCTATGAAGTTGATCCTTTCCTTTTGCAAAGTGATTAAAAGTGTGGGTTTAGCATTAGCAGTGGCACAGTTGTGCTCTTTTGCATGAATTATTTTTCCTGTTTTTATGTGCATTTGCAGTACTTACGTGGACCACAGAAACATGCTGTTTTGTAAAGCTTCAGCAAATGTAGACTTGTTTACCACCTACAAACTCTCCATGAAGTGGAATATGCAATTGTTTCCATCATTTAACTCATTGAGTAATCATTTTCTGGCATCAAATGTAAATGCTGAGGGTGGTACATGCTTGTATATTGCTGTTTTTTTCCCCTCAATGAAAATTAAAAAAAAAAAAAATCTTGTGGATTCTTCATCATTGTCAAAAAGAGAATGTTAAATTGTAGGGTTTGCCATGTCATGTCTGAGAAATTACATTTTTTTTTTATTGCATTGTCTGCGTTAATCTTATGAATCATTGTATGTGTCATACAGACATATACATGTATCCAATATATTCTTTGTGGCAGATAAAGCCTGTCTGGGCCAATACAAACATATACTAAAACTAAGACAATATTTTTAAAAGCCCAGAAAGTGGGGTATTGCTTTAAGGAAAGTTATGTGAAACTGGAACCTATGTGAAAAATGTCACATCACACACGCACACACACACATACATACATACACGCACACACACACACTCTCTCTCTCACACATGCACACACATGCATACGAACACACACACACACACACACACACTCTCTCTTTCTCTCTCACACACACACACACACACACACTCACAAACAGCTAAGGAATTAGTAGGAGAGACCATTTTGGGAGTGTTTCGTGCAGAGATCCGACTTCATTGCTCAAGCCTTCATATTATGTCTGCAGTCTATGCTCTCACCTCCAGTGGGCTGGGCCCAGCCACTGTTGCCGGGGGATGCGAAAGAGCTGCCCATCAGGGCTGTCTCCAATGGCAACACCCAGAGAACCTCCAAAAAGCTCCCTGGTGCCCTGCCAATGCGCTTTAGCCGCTGCTTTCATGTGCGGGCAAGCACAACGAGAAGGACCGACGCCCCGCCCTCTTTCTGCGCCCATCGCCATGGGAGACGGCTCGGGGATGAAAGAGTCACCTTCTAAGGCCCGATGAAATTTTTACTGGTGTGGGGCTTTAAGGGGGGCCACATACCAACTACGAGCGTTATCTGCCACAGCTGGCCTCCGTTTATATGCACTTCAGTACATGTGCCTTCGATACTGCCCTAAATTACAACTGTGGCAAAGAAGCCTGCCACAGGCCACCGAAGTGGCTTTCCAAGGAGCCCTCCAGCACAGAGACACAGGGAGATGATGTCCAAATAGTCCACATTTATTTACGAGGGTTTGGCAAGATGTTACAGCCAAGTGAGCAGATCTAAAAACACTGTCATGACAGAGAGGCTCCCTGTGTGGGTGGGGATGGCAGATTTAACCTGTGCGCACTGATTACCTCACTACGCACAGGTGCAGCCACTCCTGTTCCTGGGTCCAGTTAGCCTGGCCAATGATCTAATTCTTAACCAATTGGCCAGGTCTAATTAGCTTGACCCAGGGCAGGTGTGGCTGCTTAAACCAGCCATCCCCACACCACAACAACAATACATTCACAAGAAAGCATAAATGTCAGTTGTTTATGGTTTAAGTATTTTATAATATATTTTTTATAGCTCCCTTGGTACCTTGTGTATTCCATGGTTTTAAAGACAGGATTTTATCACATTTGACAGGCGGTCTGTTGACCCAGGAAACAGCGTTGGAGCGGCTCACTCAGGAGGCCTCACCTCTAAAAGCTTCACAGGCCCGTCACTTGACCCCTGACCTTTGCCTTCAGGACCACCGCCATAAATGTGAATCCCGACTCCTGCAGTGATTACCACTCTAATAATCACAAGCTTGGAAAACTGGCCTTGGCAACAGAAAGAAAAAGAATAAATGTATGAAGATCTCTTTTTTAAAAATAAAGGACAAATGGCTATCAGTCATCCCAGATATGACTCTGTAACCCAGAAGGACAGTCAAATTACGCATCAATGAAAATAAACATCAATAATGCATCCCTGATGAATAAAATCAACACTTAATTACAGGTGTACATTTTGGCTCTATCAGTCATCTTAATACCTGTTCATTTTAGATATTTGGCACACTCTCCTACAGCGTTCATGCTTTAGATACAATCTATTTATAACTGCATAATTAATGAAACCATTAATGTGATGGACCCAGTTCAAGGGTACAATGACAGTGCCCCACCTGGAAGGTTGAGTCTACAATCTTAGAAATGTGAACTTATTTTCCTATACACTACACTACACCACCACCCAAATCGCCACAACTCACACCGCTGTTTATTGGTGTGAAGGGGTTACATCATTTCAGTAGTTACAAACCACGCTGAAGCATAATCAAACAGTTAAATTATTTAAATAGCAATGGTGTGAAAAATTACCTCCATTTACAAAAGGACGATTGTCGTACACAACTTCATTTTTACAGAAGGTCGATTAATTGTGTGTGAAAATAAAATGTGAAAACCAAGTGAAGTCTTTGCCTGAACATATAAACTGAACTGAATTGGCAGCTAGTGCCAAAATGGCACCTTCTGAATTGTGACCACTGATTTGCAATCCAGTTCTGGGGACATGTTGTGTATGCTGGTATTTACTCCAATCCCTATAGCAACCTCAGAACGGCTTATTGTTCTTAATTAGGCAGTTGATCATATTAAGGTGACACTATGACAGAAACGGCTTTGAAAACTATGAAAAAAATAAATCTTGCCTGTTCACATCCCCGGACACTGAATCAGCCAGATCAGAGTAATACGTTCATTCTCAGTAATGTACTGTATGACAACTGACTCCAGGAGAAAGAGGTGAGATTTTTACATTTTTAAATTCAGTTACGGACTGGTGAAATAACGGAAGTCCTAACTGCCAAAAGCGTGGACATCAGGCCACTGAAACTAAGGGATCTCTATAAAATATTCAAAGTTCAAAGACAAAGCAAATTACCACACACCAAACCATGCATTGAGTTAAATCAAGTTTAATTAAAAGCAGAACTTCAAATACATGTTTTCATAAACCGTAACTGATCAAGAGATTGGTTGTGCCAAAAAGCAGCATAAACAGGGCGATCCAGACCTATAGGTGAAATAAAGTCTTCCCTAAAGAAACACGCAGATTGGTATTCATTCAGCTAATAGTGTCATTGCATATTTGATACTGACGTGGACCTGCAAATACGACATCAAGCAGGATGGCGCCTTCACCCGTCAAGATGTAATTAGAGGAGGACACAACCACCCCCACCTCTGCTCTTGGACGCTGCTAACTCCCGCTGCAAGGACTGCACCTGAGCCTCCATCATCCTCGCCCTTTGCTCGAACCCCTCGGAGATCAGCGCTCTCTGCTCCTGTACACGGAAGCACAGCAAGAGGTAAGTTTGAACCTCCACTGCAGTGCAGTTAGATACACTCACACAGTGCAGTTAGATATATACACAGTGCAGTTAGATATACTCACACAGTGCAGTTAGATGTAGTC
>CM077288.1:6406823-6586823 GCA_039654925.1 Anguilla pacifica
CCTGACTAATCAAGAATAAAAAGATTTCTATTACAAAATGAGCAAAACAGGGAAGTTAAACAGGAAGTATGAATGTATATACACCCAAATCGTCTCGACTGGAACCCGTTGCAACCCCGACTTCAAAGAAGAGGTTCCTTGAGTTCCTGCAGACCTGCTATGGACCTTGGACCAGCTGACCAGAACTGGCCTACCCTTTCATTGCTGTTAAGTATTGACAGACATTTTATTTAACACTGACATCAAACCTAAGGATGGTGTAAAACCTGTAATACCCGATTGGGTCATTTTACTGCTGCTCCACACATGCACTACTCTTACGTGGTTGCTAGGGTACTGCATGCTCATCTCAACACATGCACTACTCTTACATAGTTGCTAGGGTACTGCATGCTCATCTCTACACATGCGCTAAGCTTACGTGGTTGCTAGGGTACTGCATGCTCATCTCAACACATGCACTACTCTTACATGGTTGCTAGGGTACCACATGCTCATCTCAACGCATACACTACTCTTACGTGGCTGCTAGGGTACGGCAAGCTCATCTCTACACATGTGCTAAGTTTATATGATTGCTAGGATACTGCAGGCTCATCACAGCTTCGTTGTTGATGGTGCCCATGCTGTTGTAGACAAACGTGCTGCTCAGGAGGACCGCCAGGGAAAAGATCCAGGTGTCATGAGCCTGGTCTCCCTGTTGGGGAAAAAGAAATTGGAGTTTCAATGCAATATAGAGCGCAGGCATTGTTTGGTGAAGTTAGCATTAAAAGGGTGTCCTACCTTTGCCACATCCCCCAAACCCTCAGTGTCCAGCAGGACCAATGTTTGGTCATCTTTGTGAGGGTGTGGCACACACCACATCCAGATGCCTTTTGTCTCAGACTGGACAGTGGAGCCCAAGGGGAACCCTGAAAACACACACAGAGAACTCAGATAAACTATAACCCTCAGAACATACAGAGAGAACCCGGAGACACTAGAACCCTGAGCACACATACAGAATACAGATACACTAGAACCCTGAAAACACACACAGAACCCAGAGACACGAGAACCCTGTGAACACATGCAGAATGAAACACACTAGAACCCTGAAAACACACACAGAGAACTCAAGATATGCTGGAACCCTGAAAATACACATAGAGAACCCAGAGACAATAGAACCCAGATGTTACATGCAAAGAAATCGACACAGATGGAAATCCCAGATAAAAGAGTTTAGATATTTTTCAAAGAACCCAGAAACCCAGAAAAACCCCGAGGTGGAGATATAAACATACCTGTCTGCTTCCCAGCCAGTCTGTTCATCAGGTAAGACTTGCCCGTGCGGTACATGCCTACGATGGACACCACCACCACATGCTGCCTGATGGAGTTCAGAATGTCCAGGGCTTCCCGATCCACCTGTAGTTCACCTGCGCTGGAACTCGAAATGAGACAGATTGGCTTCTGCATTGCCACAAACCGTCCCTGTAACAGAAGCAAACGCACACACAAATACGTTGACGACGCTCGCAGCCACACCAATTCTAAAGTCCATTTGGCAAAATTGCGAGCAGTGAATTGCGATATATTGTGTATTTCATTGCAGAGAAGTGCAGTGTTAAGGACTAACCCAGTATCATGCCTTTGCCAAACATTAACTCACATTTAATGTCTCTCCAATTTAGACATCTAAAGCACTGTGTCCAAACAGGGTCTGGTATCATGATTTTTCAAAGAAGCCAGTTTTAAAGATGCCTCAGCTCACAGTATCCACACACAAAGCTCACTGTAATAGTCCAAATGTAATAGAAATCTCTTTGTAGCAGATTGTAAACAGTGGAACCTGATGAAAAACTGGAACTTGAAGTCAGTGGCATTATAGAGTTAAATGGCATATTCCAAAAGGGAAATATATTATGCTGGAGTGTGCAGTTATGTGAGGAATTATTGAAATTACATAAAATTCAAACCTGTGATGCTGAGTATTGGATATAGAGTGTTACATAGGTCAACTGCTTACACAGAACCATAAAATCAGCCACATGATTCTGTCGCTTTGTCTCTCTCTCTTTCTCACTCTCTCAGCTCTCTCCTGGCTCTCTATCTCTCTCTCTCTTGGCTCTCTATCTCTGACAGTGGTCTTGTTACCTGGGCCTCCGCCATGATGTCAGTGTTTTTAGCTGGGGGTGATGAGTGTTCCAAAAAGCCCGACTACAATGTCTGCAGTTCCTTTGTCCACCTGAAGAGGTCAATGTTTCTTCACTGCAGATGAGTCCCTGCGTTCAGCACGTGCTTAAACAAAAAAGGAGAACCGTAAGTGACCGAAGCTTGAGGGATCTGACGAGTAGAATTAAAACAGGTTCGCTGCTCCCTCTGCAACAACACACTGACCGCTGTCTCCAATAAAAGGTTCTTGGCCACGTTTCTGTAACGCTTAAACCTGGAGACAAACATGTAATGAAGAAACTACGTCTTATGAAAATGTAGGAAAAAACATTTATTTCATCCCCCATAATTAACCAAAGGACATAGTCCTCCATAAGTGTACTTATCGCATACGTGACCTCAATCTTAATAGCGCAGTAACATGCATAGTAATGCTTTTGTCGCCAAGAATGTTTAGTTTGACGTCTCACATTTTAAAATGCTGAATGAATTATAAATATGCATAAAACGAATTAACCAAATACAATTGAAAAATATTACCTTCAGTTTTACATACATAATATTATTTACATATTACAAAAAGAAAAAAGAAAAGAAAAAACAAAAAACTCAGACACCAAGTCTTTAACCTTGAATGCAAGCACAAGGAAACGGATATTAATATATTTACCTCTAACTGCTAGACTCCATGTAACAGGCGGCCCAGACAGCCGAACTGTGTCTACTTTCAGAGAGAGACCGTTGAGCTGATGTTAAAAAGGAAGTATTGCTCAAAACATGGACAGCATGAGCCTGATTTACCGGAACTGGGTTTTTCTGTGAAAAGTGAAAATGAAACCAGACCGAGTTGGGAAAAACTGACCACGCCCCCTGCACCAAGGAAGAGCTAAATGAAAACAATAAACTAATACACATTTTTGAAGATGATTAAATGAATGGGTCCTCAATATAATTGTGCTCATTCAATACTTCATTTATTTCCACCGGGTACATGTGTGGATGACGAATTTAAAGCATTGTAAAGTAAATAAATAAATAAATAAATAAATAAATAAATAAATAAAAATTGGTTTTCCCAATGAAATATTCCAAAGGAACGGATCGCAATAGCACTTTGAGTTTGCTCAACTTTCAAGAGTCAAGGTTCTGTGCATTACAAATTCTAAGCTCCGGCGATCAACACTGCTATTGTAGTCTGGTATTCAAGGATTTTTAATTGGGAGAACAAATTATTATTATTATTATTATTATTAATAATAATAATAATAATAATAATAATAATAATAATAATAATAATAATAATAATAATTATTTTTTAAAAATGGGGGCGGGGGTGGGGGGGGGGGGGGTTTGTTGCTATGTTTAGTGAGGTGAAACAAATAGCTGGGAAACTCCCAGTGAACTTTCAAGTCCTATTGAACTGACCTCACTATTTAAACACACTACAAACTCAAAGTCCAGCATTAATCCGTTATATCAACATGTTGTGACACGATAACTGCCCGTAGGCACTCTGCAAAGGTCATTTTTGGCCAAAAGCCCATCGTCTAATTCTTCCATTGTATTGATGTATTGATTGTATTGATCTATAACCAAAAATATGGAAGAATTAGTTTGTAGTGTGTTTAAATAGTGAGGTCAGTTCAATAGGATTTGAAAGTTCACTGGGAGTTTCCCAGCTATTTACATTTACAAGTTCAATATAGGAAACCTTTTCGTATTACAGATTTTATAGTAAGACAGTCAAAATACAATCATGTTATTAATATGCAATCTACAAATTATTTTGATAAAAGGCAATATGAATAAGCAGTAATCGGTACAAAACTATTTCAATGCAAACACGTTGCAGTTATATGTGCCACTAAAACACTCACGGTACTCCTATGGTAAAAATTTAACTTATGTCTTGTGATGTGATGGATTCATCCAGAGATCAAATGTGTATTATAATCCCTTTATGGTAGAAGTTGGCTCGCATTTTCGCTTACTGCAAAAACGAAATTTATTTCTATAACTCTATTTTAGATGCTGCAGATTAATACCGAAGCGTGGTACCTGCCACTAGGGGGCGCTGTTACACACATCACACCCCTTATTTAACCTGAGGAGGGGGACCTCAGCCATATATTAGTTCGGCACTACGAACACTCACAGGTTAGGTCTCCATATGCAAGATATTCTAATAAATGAGAGAACAAACTGGTGCAGTTTCCAAAGCTGTCAGGCACAACTTTATTGGTACAGCAATGACAAAAAAAAAAACAAATCCCAGAACAGACCATTTTAATGTTCTCAAAAGGCAATAAAACACATTCCAAGCATAGGTGTTTATGCTGCCTTATAATTTTCTCAGAGGGATCTTAAAATGGCATTTAAAAATGAAGTCCAAATTCCGTTTCACAATTCACTTGTTAGTGAATGTCCAAATTCACAGTCCTGTTTCCTGTATAGGCTGTCAGAGTGTTGACTGAAAGTCACATGTTTGACTTTCAGCTTGTGAAATATTTCAGACAAGAACAAATGGGTGAATGAAATGACCTTTTCCAGTTGGTACCAGGTGTTTCTCTATGTGTAAGATATGATGCAATCTTTAGGGCATGAAAACAAAAATAGAATAAATAATATTATGCCACTACCTTGCTACCCGAAATGAAATTTCAGGCAGTCGTCAAGAGGAATGAAAGTAAAATCATCTTTATTCATTTAATTCAAAATCTTCAAAAGCCTTTGCGTTCTGACTATCAGCCTTCATGAAGGCAATGATAAGAAAGACACAGTTTCACACACACAAACACCTGAGAAAGCTTCTCCCTCTGTGTCCATTACACCTCTTAACAATGAGTGTAACTGTGTTGATTGAGTGTAACTCTTGGTTGTTGATTCTCAGTGCTGAGTGTAACTCTTGGGTGTTGATTCTTAGTGCTGAGTGTAACTCTTGGGTGTTGATTCTCAGTGCTGAGTGTAACTCTTGGGTGTTGATTCTCAGTGCTGAGTGTAACTCTTGGGTGTTGATTCTCAATGCTGAGTGTAACTCTTGGGTGTTGAATCTTGGCGCTGAGTGTAACTCTTGGGTGTTGATTCTTGGCGCCCCCTCCCCTCTCCTAATGATCTGTCTGAACGCCTAGTGCTCTCAGCTCCTGGATGGACAGAATCAGAAACAGAGATTATTAAATGTGCGATTGAGCTCAAACAAGCTGTTATATCTCTGCATGATGCTGCAGTCACAGCTGGATGGCTGAGAAAATTTAGCACATTTCCAGAAACAGTACATTTGAAGTTTGATTTTTTTAATGCGGACCAAGCATCCTGGTGTATAGGAATGCAATTGCTACCCCTGATTAAAATGTACATCTAATTCAAATGCATGTGTAATTTAAATACAAAACGCAAGGCAAATTTCTGTAACGCTTTCCTTCATAAGATGTATCTAATTGTTTTAATCACATATATATAATCACGTATATATTGTGGGTTAGTGGAGGAAAAACTAAAATTTTGTGTTTGGGAAAACTTGCCCTTCATGAGTCTTAGCCTTAGAGTATTATGGCAGGGGTGTGAAATTCCTGGCCAGGAAGGCTACAGGTTTTTGTGTGTTTTTTTGTTTTTGTTTTTGTGGTGATCAATCAAAGCCCTGAGAACAAGGCGTATGGATTATTTAACTGAATCACTGGTGCCCGAAAACACACGGAAAACCAAGAGGACCGGGTTGTGTAAGTTGGGTAAGTCACTCTGGATAAGAACGTCTGCTAAATGCCTGTAATGTAATGTAATGTAATGTAATGTAATGTGATGTGATGACCGGACTGGAGCCCCGGTGATTCAGAGACCGAATGGCCTCCGCGTTGTCACACTTACTTCCAGCCTCTGCTCAATGTTCCTTGTGGCCCGCTGAGCCGCCTCTGCTTCCGCTTGATACCTCTTCCTCTCGGCGCTGAGTCTGTCCTCTGTCAGGGGGAACCAGAAACCACAACAAAGCACTCAAAGAAACATCGGCAACAAAAATAAATAAATAAAATATATCATGTGACACTCATGAGTAAAACGAGTAGTGAGATAACAAGAAAAGCATGGTTTCACAGGCTCTCATTACATAACATTACAGGGATTTAGCAGACGCTCTTATCCAGAGCGACTTACGCAACTTTTACATAGCCATATACATTGTATCCATTCATACAGCTGGATGTAGACTGAAGCAATGCCGGTAAAGTACCTTGCTCAACGGTACAACGGCAGTGTCCTACCCAGGAATCGAACCTTTAGGTTACAAGACCAGTTTGTTACCCATTATACTACACTGCCGCCCTACACAGACAGGCCCTGCTTCTAAAATGTACCCGCTATGGTGAAGGAACGTTGTTACCGGAGCTCAGATCATCATTTACGACCAATAAGAGTCTCAGCAGTTAGCGCCACCTTAGCTTCGCTCACCCCTCAGAAGGTTCTCTCGCTGTGTCAGAACTTTGTCAGTCATCCGAACGTCTCTTAAGTTCTCCTCTCTGTCCTTCAAGAAGGCCTCCAGGACTTGGTCAGCCTGCGGCGCAGGCAAACACAAGACGGGACGTGAGCCACGTGACAAGAAACAACTTTGTGACATCACCAAGTACCCGGTCCTTACATAAGTCAACCACATGGCAACCTGCGCAAAACTTTACTTCATGTGTAGCATTCTAATCTGTGGTAAACAGTACCTGTGCACCTTTTCCAGGCGTCGCTCTGTAGATTTGAACGACGGAGTCCAGCTGGACCCTGTAGTCTGCGTATCCACCAGGCCTCAGGTAGGAAGCGTGATTCAATTTACCCGACAGCCGCTCCAGTAGGGAGACGCAGCGGGAGAGCTCTGCGTTCTCACTACATTTCCCATGATACACCTCCGTTATCCGTTCCTGTGCACACGGAGGGATCAACCTGTGGTTACACAGCTACACTACAAAGCATCACAGCCTAACTATACACACTATAACATTGTATTGCATCAGCATTTGAAATGGTCCACCTCCATATTGCTTTAGTTCACTGGTCCATTTTGAAAAGCAGTATGTCATTTTGTCATGACCACATTGTTGAACTACTTCAAAAGGGTACACTACACAGGCCAGGTTAGACAGGCATGGAGCTCTGCATTTTCCAGTCTACTCAGTTGTATTGAGTATTTTTTACTTTTACCAGGACCAGTTTTTATATATTCTCCTCCAATTTCTCTCTTATTCAGGGAAAACCTTTTGCACTGAACTCACAGCGTATCTGAAGTAGCTTAAGTACATGTACTCTGCTCAGACATTCACACATCTGATCAGTTCTGATATGTAATTTATTCAGCATGACTGCTTGATATTTACTGAGATTATCAGATGTCTAAAGTAAACCCTAAACTAGTGTAGCATGGCAAAATTAAATTAGCATGGCTAATTTAGAACGCATTCCAGAAGCATTCTCTGCATTGTTCTGTATTTACAATAAATAGCTGTCATCAATTCCTAGCAGTTTTACAATGTGGGTACTGGTACCATTTATAGTTAAGAGCAGGACTGGCCAATCTTGTTCCTGGAGATCTACCATCCAGTAGGTTTTCATTTCAACCCTAATTTGCACACCTGGTTCTACTAATTAGCAGCTCAATGAGATCTCTAGCTGTCGAATGAGATGTGCTTTGTTAGGGTTGCAGCACAAGCCTACAGGACAGTAGATCTCCAGCAACAGGTTTAGGCAGCCCTGGTTAAGAGGTTAGCAAAGACTTGGGGTGTAAGCTCAGTTCTTTTGAAATGCCTTATGACTACACTGAAGCATGCAGGCACCCATACATCTACTCTGTGAACCATTTTGAAACCCCAAAACCGTACGATGAGATCCTTTTGATAGCGCCCGTCTTCGTCCTTGAAGGAATTGGCCTTAAAGAGCTCCAGCGCCTCCTTCAGGCAGACGTCATGAACGGCGGAAAGCTCCTCCTCTCCTTTAGCACCCGTCTTCGGATTCAGGACCACACGCTCTCCCAGCAGTCGCCTGTAGAGGGCGCAAGACGCCTCCACCGCCGCCGAGTTCTTCATCTGAGACAGCACCGCCACCGCGTTCTCCAAACACGGAATGTTCCCGCTCCGAATGGTGTCCACGTACATCACCGTCAGGTCCCCCAGCACTTCAAACAAAGAAAGAAGGGCCTGAGTTTTTGCTTGAAAATGCCAGTCTGTTTGATGGTGATTGGTCGGCACAAAAACATGTTTTGGTCCCAATTTTAGTGCTACGACAACAAGGACTGACTTTGTTGCTCATAGCGCCACTTGACTGTGAACTATGTTCCTGAGAAAGGAAGCATATATATATATATATATATATATATATATATATATATATATATATATATATTTTTACAGTATATATAAATACAGTGTATGTTTACTAGTACAAATAATGTATATAATAGAATATATATACTATATACAGTGTATGGTATAATGGCTAGGGAACTAGGCTTGTAATCTAAAGGTTTGATTGCAGGTGTAATTCACAGGTTGGACCCTACTTTTGATTTTCTTCGTCTCCAATAAATTCACACTTACCACTTCCAGTAACTATGGCTCCACCAGAGATAGTTTTCTCCTTTGAATGGTTGTAAATGTAGCTACAAAAGTCTGTTACTTGTTGGACAAAGCCAGGGTCCAGATCAGAGTCGCAAAGTTGATCAATGATTTTCAGCTTGCTTTGGGGGACGGGTCGGTCCAGCACAAAGCACTTCCGGGTCGGGAAGAAATTTTTGATGCAGTCGCTTACGTCATTGCAAAGAGCCATTTGTGGTGAGTTCCCTGCAGAGCAAAATCAAAGCAAAAAAAAAATAAAAATCAAGGTGTGGAATACAACATACTTCCCCCATGTGGAACAGGAGAGTCATCAAGCACTGGACAGGATCATATACTAGATTAATAACTTTAGTACTATGAAGAATATAAATCATAAATAATTCATAAATAACTATGAATTTAGTACTTAGTAAAAATTAGTACTATGAATAAATAGTGGAACGAGGATGGGACAGGGGGAAGAGGATGGGGGCGGCTGATTAGTTCAGAGGAAACGTAAAGTGAACGGCAGGAACTGCCCAGCTCAAGCCCTGTTTTCCTCAGCAGGGTAGAGCATTTAATCAGATTTTATTCACTTTTAAAAAAATTTTTTGCGCTAACCTGATTGAATCATCAGAGATTTCTCCAGGTACTCATCTGCGGTGATGGTCCTGCCATCAAACTGGAGGTCCAGAGTGAAGTCCCTCACGGTCCAGACGAAAGAGGGGAGGAACTGGGCGTAGTCTGAGGAGGCCTCACCCTCTCCCTCACCCTCCATGCTGGACTTCACCTTGATGTGGTTCGTAAGCTCCGTCACGTAGCTGTTACACACAGCCACTGAGGAAAACTCAACTCAAAGGAATGTAATTTAATCAAAGCGCAAATACGACTCAAGCTCAGCACTATGCGGCTAGGAGACTGAGAGATCCTGCCAAGCTTGGCGCTACCTGGAACATCAAACACATTAATGAGCTCTTGTGCTACGCCCAGCAAAGAGAAGACTTATATGTGTCCTGCCATGATTCGTGAATCTTTCAATTATGGACTGAGTTGAGATACATAAATATTAATGAAGGATAGCATGACAATTCAAGCTACTGTAGATCTGTGGAAAAAAAAGTAAAAAAAAAAAAGTGGTGTAAGTCGCTCTGGATAAGAGCGTCTGCTAAATGCCTGTAATGTAATGTAGTCTCTCCAGTCTTCCAGCTTCAGGCCTTTGTTGGCTGCTGGGATGCCATTTTTGGTTGCTAGGATACTACAGGCTCCTCAGCGCCTGATGATCAATGGTCCTCATGCTGTTGTACACCAAAGTGCTGCTCAGAAGAATGGCCAGGGCAAAGATCCAGGTGTCATTCTTCTGATCGTCCTGTTAAAAAATGATTCTTCATATCAAAAGAAACTCACCAAATTTTATACTTGAATGCTTTCGTAAACATTTAGTCACTTTTGTCAAGAATAAGTTCACAATAATATAATAGAGTTACTGTAAATGTTCAGTTAAAAAGTTTGCTGTTCACTAATGTCACAGAAAAAAATTGTGTTCTACCTTTCTCACATCGCCTAGACCCTCAGTGTCCAGCAGGACCAGAGTTTGGTCATCTCTGCAGGGGTGGGGCACACACCACATCCAGATGCCCTTTGTCTCAGACTGGACAGTAGAACCCAAGGAGAACCCTGAAAACACACATAGAGATACACTAGAACCCCAAGAACACCCAGAGAGAACCCAGAGACACTAGGATCCTGAAACCACACAGAGTGAACCCAGATACACTTGAACCATAAAATCTGGAGACACTAGAACCCTGAACACACACAGAGGAAACCCAGAGGCACAAGAACCATGAAATCACTCAGAGAGAAACCACAGACAGTATAGACACTTAACCCTATGACTATAGGTGAGACCCTGACATACCGCAATCCTAAAGAAACACAAAGAACCTTGGAAATTTAGGGTACTTTGAGACATAAAAGCTCTGAGACACTACGACCTGAATCTGAAGAGGGAACACTGACACACACACACCTTAAAAAACAGGTACAGAACAATGATAATGCAAAGATAACAATAAAACATTCTAACCTTTAAACAATAAAATTTGGAGAAAGTTAAAGAAAGCCAGGAACCCGAGTGAACCAAACATCCATGGCAACTACTAGAACCTCAGAAAAAAATAAAAATTAAAAAAATCAATCCGTAAATCTAGGAAAAGCCTGGGATGGAAAATAAATGGAGACAGTACCTGTGGTCTTCCCAGCCAGTCTGTTCATCAGGTAAGACTTGCCTGTGCGGTACAAGCCTACGATGGACACCACCACCACAGGCTGCCGGATTGACCTCAGAATGTCCAGGGCTTCCTGGTTCACCTGCAGTTCACCTGCGCTGGTGTTCTCAATCAGGCAGACAGGCCCCTCCATCTCACTTGGGTCTCCTGTAACCCGAAACACCCACATAGGCGCACCAATATCCTAAAATTAGTGAAAATAAAACTGAAACTGGCATTGAAATTATAATACAAGTAGTGAGTCAATCAACTCTAACAGAAATTAAATCCCATACCATAAACGCAGAAGTAGTTCTGGTATTTTGAAAATTTTGAAAGAAGGGAAATTTTTTTTATTTTTATTTTTTTCAAAAATCGAACCACTTCTGTGTTTATGGCATGGGATTAATTTGGTTTTGGTTGAATGAAGTTTTCTAGAAGCTTCTATTTTTTAACATTTCCGGTCTATTTTACATCTGAGAAAAGAGGAAAGATAGCCTATATATTTGATTAAATACGGGATTAAATTAATCACATGTAAAAAGAACAGAGTGTAGTTTTAGATTTCGGGAATCATGCAGGTCCCGTGATACGCAAGGTAGGCTAGGCTACGGCAGTTATTCTCACCAGCAAGTTGAAAACGTTACCTCTCGTACGTACCTCTCCTTTCACTAAACTCAAGCTTTAAATGTTCCGCTTAGTCCAAATGTTTTACTCCAATAACAGTGTGTGTCTGTGATGAGAAAAGATTAACATCATACTTTCATGTTCACATAGCCGAGGTTTCACTTTCACTTTACTTTCCTTAAAGGGATAGCCAACCTTCTGGGTTTTTTAAAATTTTTATTTATAATTTCTTATTCTTAGAAATATTATTTTTGTTTTCGTTTCTGCTTAGATTGGCTCTGACAGTTTTTAGATGTTGAATATTTCTGATGATCTGTCAGCTTAACAATGACTGCTATAGGCGCACCAGAGGATGCGCTCTCAAAACGCCGGCTGGTGGAGAGAGCGCGCACACCTGCGGTGCATTAACTAATCAGCCCAGGAGCTTAACGGCGTGTCCTCTCCACGGTTCGCTGCCGAGGCCAGGAGTAAACACCGAGAGAGCGAGCTTGAGTTGGCTTTGTCGGCGCACGAAAATACAGAAACTGGCCCTCTGAAAAGTTAGCCAGCTGAGATCAACCGCGAGCTTTTGAAAGGTTTCGGCTAGGTTTTTGCTTTGTTTTGTCTTTGTTATTTTAGTTTTTTGTTTTACATCACAAAGAGTGAAGGTGCTATCCTGCTTAATGTCTTATTTGCCGGTCTACGTCAGCATCAAATATACAATAAAACTATTAGCTGAATGACTAAAGGGTAGGCTACATCACAACCGCCATGACTGTAGACATTAATTGTAAAGCGCTTTGTATGAAATCGCTAAATGCAGTCCATTTACCATTTATGTCAGACAAAATGAAATTTCTACGGTAACCAGGAATCCTCTCAGTAGCCCGGTCAGGTTACAGTTTTGCTTTATTTAACAGCCACTTTAGCTGGTTTTGGTTTCTCTTTAACTTGTTAAATTACGTAATTAAAATTATGTTAAGGAATAATAGGCATAGGCTACATGGTGCCTTTATATCTATTGGCAAAAACTATTGCTGTTGGCTTTGCAGAGGTTAGGTTAGAATAGTGTTCACTGTGTGAACTGTGTTCTTAGCTAGAAATAGCTGTACAAAATAAGTATTATACCTTTCTGAACTTGTGTTCAGTAGTTGCCTACGACCATGATATGCACTTTTTTGTACGTCGCTTTGGATAAAAGCGTCTGCGAAATAAATGTAATGTAATGTAATGTCTCGCTCTTTTTCTCACGAGTAGCTGTTAGCGAAGCAGCTGACCTCTCGGCGTTCAGAACAGTGGTTCCCGAACTCTTGGATCCAACTGTTAAATGCTTCTTTTTGTCACAACCAATTTCTTCATCAGTTACGTTTTGAAAATGTGTATTTCAATTCTGCTTTTCTTGAAACTTTATTCATCACAATTCAGGTTTCGTGTGTAAGAATTTGCTTTGTCTTTGAACTTTACATTTTATATGAATGCTTTAGTTTCAGTGGCCAGGTGTCCACACTTTCAGCTGCTACGACCCCAGTTATTTCAATAGTCCATAACTGAATCAATTTAAAAATGTCAGGGGTCAAGTGACGGGCCTGTGAAGCTTTTAGAGGTGAGGCCGCTCAAACGCTGTTTCCTGGGTCATCACTGCCTGTCAAATGTGATAAAATCCTTTTAAGAAAGTCTTTAAGATCACGGAATAGCCTACACAAAGTACCAAGGGAGCTATAAAAAAACCTTTATAAATACGTGTGCCGTGACTGTGCGTGTCAGCTGGGAAGTAGTTCAGTTTGAATTTCCATTTTTATTGCTGTCTTTAGAGTGGCAGCACAGCACAGTGTTTAGAGAACAGGACTTGCTTCATTCCAGTGGGAGCACATCCTGTTGATACAGATCTGTCTGAAGTGCACAGCCAGTGAAACGTCTGCACCGCGAAATCAGGGCTGACGGCGTTTCCCCCTCCGGTCGCCGAAACTGACACGGGTGTCCAAATGCCCGCACTGTGTAAAATCCCGGCGATTACGAGCGAGGGAATTCTGCGCTTGACCAACTTGCCAGTGATGGTCCATGTCTGGTCCCATTAGGCCTTTACTTCGGCAGGTGTGAGCGTGGAGAAATGCGATTTCAAGTTGCCTCTGGGAGACAGAGGCAGGGAGAAGATGATGGTGGAGTTCTCACAGGGACAGGGTTCCTGGCAGTCAATCCGGGTTCCTTCGGGTTCTGGTTACATCAGGAGAACCCTGCTAGCAAGCGACATGTAGAACATGGTGTTGCTAGTTGCCTGACACGCAGCGCTTTACTGCATTTTATACCTTAGCTCAAGCTTCTGTTACCTGCACAGGTGTTTACATAAACAAAATGAAATCCATGGGCACTGCAGTTTTGGAAATCCTTGTCAAAAACTAATACCAGCGACTAAATAACACATGGTTAAAAACAGATGTGAAATGAGCATATGAAAATCGGCAGATGAAACTGGACCCAAGGAACTTTAAACTGGGGGCACAGATGAGCTTTAGAGCTTGTGGCGCCACCCTGTGGGTGTAAAAGGCAATGTACTTGACTGCATAAATGAATCAGTTATCATGGCACCCTGTGGATTTTGTTTTAAATGATCCGGCCAACACCACTCCACCCGTCCCCTCCCCCTTCCAAGTGACTATAATCCTTTATCAACAATAAAAAACTAGTAAATGAACAATGTGATTAAATGAATGAAGAAAATGTGGTTAGCAAGCCATTTCTTTATTAAACGTTTGCAACTGAAAGACATTCTTACAGTACAAAACATTTTTTTTTTGGGTATGGTAGCAAACGCATGTGAAAGGAAATCGAATAAGTTTTTAAGGCTATTTGAAGGATAGGCAATGGTTTGCCAAGAGCAACAAGTCATAAAGGAATATACCATACCGACTCTGATATAAAACGTTTCGGAAAAGGTTTAAAAAACACCAAACAAACAACAAAAAAAAACTTAGCATACCCACAGCGAGAACACTCCACAGTGAGATTTTTAATGTGTAACAGTTCTGTACGAATGCAATACCATGACAACACACAACAGCACTGATTACACCCAGCACCATGGAAACACAACGCTCTCAGAACCTCTCCAGGGTGGTGACAACGTTGACAGAATGTTGCATATCAGCCGGCAAGTGCTGCTGCTGCTACTGCTGTATTGCGTTCAGATTAAGGAAAATGGATGGAGGGAGAGAGAGAGAGCAGGGGGGAAGGGGGAGGGGGGTGGGGGGGGACGAGGAACTGGGCAAGGGAATGGACTGTAAGGAATGTGCAGAAATTCTGGCCTTGCCCATACCACACCTTCAGATACACTTCAGAGATTCAACACCATTTAATTGGCACCCGGGGTTGTTCCCCGATTTAAATAATCAAGAACTGTCCTTACTTTTCAACAGCCAATAAATGGATCCCATTCTGAGTTCTTAGGGGAAATTATACTGTCCTTAGAGGAATAAAGTGCTTAGGCTGTTGCATCAAGCTTACAGGCTGCCATCACTGTGCTGACTGATGAATGCTTGATCGGTTCACCCAAGGGTTGCCAACCCTATTCCTGGAGATTCACCATCCTGTAGGGTTTCATTTCAATCCTAATTTGGCACACCTGACTCCACCTATCAGCAGATGTCCAGCTGTTGAAAGGAGAGCGCTTTGTTAGGGTTGGACAGTCGATTTCCAGGAACAGGGTTGGTTACCCCGGGTCTATCAAAAGGTCTTCGCTGACCTCCACAGAACCAGCCATTTCTCACAGGACAGTAAAGGGTTTGAAATGTGGAGTTTTTTTTTTTTTTTTTTTTTGGCATCCTTTAAGATGACCCACTGAAATGTGTTATGAAAAATTCACTTTGAAATGAACGGATGAAGAATTTGACTGGACGGTGGGCACACTGAAATGCGAATCCTAAGGTTCCCACCCTCCATAGTGACCTAAATGTGCACCCTCCAAAGTTTTCCACTTTACAGTACAAAAGAATTAAGGCCTTGACCTCATCGATTTTCTCTACCACCACCCCAGCGTTAGGCGCCAGTTAAATGAAGCGTTCTCTCAGTTCTTGTAGTCCTTCATGGTGCTCACAGGGTCCACAAGCTTGTTGTGTACATGCATCAGCCCTTTGGAAGCACAAAACCAGACAAGAATCACGTCAATTCAGTCAATTCATGAATCACAAAAAAGTTACAGCACCTAAATTTCAATATGGTCTGTGATGAAATGATGAAATTAATGTCTTGTTAGAAAAGTTGCGGAGCATGAGAAAGCCACATCTAAACAAATGTAATAAATATTTTCTTGACCATTGACAAATAATTGAGTGAGGAAAGGCAGGTGAGTATTGTTAGCATCATTTCTGCGAAGCAGAAAATGGCGGCCATTTTAAAGTTGTTAATTTTTATTGACCTTTCACTACCGTGCCAATTCAGCAGTTTCTGCTCTCCCGCTGGGCGCTAGACATGCAAACGACATTAAGAAACAAAAATAAAACAGCACATAAACACATGACCTTACTCATCAGAAGCTCATCGATAATGTGAATCAGAAGAAATCAGGAGCCAAGACAAGAAAAACTGAATGAAATCTGGGAATTGATATCCGTACGGCCACTGCGTGGCTTCAGCTGTGTACGGGAAGAATGTACTTTCGAGGCTAGCTGCTTCTGAGTTACACTGTGTACTATAGGAATGTACATTTGATGCTAGCTGCTTCTGAGTTACACTGTGTACTATAGGAATGTACATTTGATGCTAGCTTCTTTGAAGTTACACTGTGTACTATAGGAATGCACATTTGAGTCATTGTTGATGACCTGCTGAAATGATTTTGTAGGGTCGAATGGCCAAAAAAATATTTATTTACATAGAAATGGTCACGTGCTGTCTCTTACTGTGCAATGTAAAGACATGATGAATGTTAAAATACCTTTTTTTTTTACAAACGCAACAAATTAAAATAAAATCAAACTTGCAAAAATGTCAGCGAAGGACTTTAGTGGATTTTCAGGCGAAAATAAACATAAAAATGACTAACTGTAACAACCCAATTCAAGATAAAGATGGATCTTGGTCTTTGCATGCAGAGTAACTTTCATGTTACAGTCAAACACAAACAAACACAAAAATTGTATTTAACAGCACCGACATACTGTATATTTTTTCATAAATATTTTGTAAGTAGGCACTAATACTTTAAAATTTCAGGAGTTCTTTGTCAAGAATGCAAACTTTCAAACCCAAATTTCAGCGGAGTTCACAATATCTCAGATGCAGAAATCAGCCCCGGTTTTGCAAAACAGCAACAATGATGTAAATTTTAATAACGTCCTTAAACTTGGTGGGGCTGTTCCCACTCCTGACACCCCAAACTGCTTGTCGGGTCAGGTGAACTGTACCGCCCCACACAGAATCCGCCAAACTCGGCAGACAAACAGACAGAGCTGGCCACCTTTCTCTCTCAGATTTCCAAAAATCGTTATTTTCATCCATCCATCCATCCATTATCTATACCCGCTTATCCTGGGCAGGGTCACAAGGGGTGCTGGAGCCTATCCCAGCGTGCATTGGGCGAGAGGCGGGAATTCACACCGGACAGGCCGCCAATCTATCGCGGGGCCGTCGTTGTTGTCATTTTAAATAGATAAATGCCTCCCTAAGCTCGAAGGGAACGACTCACCTTTGAAGTACTTGACCGTTTTGACCCTCAGCTCCAGGGTGGCGTCCTCGTCGCACACGAATATGGTGCGGGGGTGCTGCTGGAAGGCCGAGACGGTCCACATGTGGTTCACGCCCTCCTCGATGGCTTTGTACAGGGCGAAGGCCTTGTGGGCCCCCGTTATTAAAATCATCACCTGAAACGCACAGGAAGCGCCCGTTTCGTTCACACGCGCGCCACAGCGGCGGCCATTTTCAGCAGGCGCAAGCAAGCCTCCGCTGGGCCAGAGAACGCACAGGCGACGTCGGTTGCGTCTGAACGCCGCCTGAACACCCTTCGACGCCAGTGGACGCCGGCGGAAATTCCTGCAGATTCCTGACCATTTTAATGAGGAACATCTACTTTCTCTAATATCCTCAACACCTCAACACATCCTTTCATATGACTTTACACTTTGGCAAAAAATAAAAATAAAAATCAATAAAATAAATAAAAAATGATGCTTTGTTGCAAATTCTCAGGAATCAAAGTTTTTTTCAAAATTTTACCAGCATCTACTTAGATAGAATATTTTCAAAAATGTTAATTTTTTGATTATGGCCCTTGGATGGAGGACCTGTGGCCTAAATTTCCCGCCCTTACCTCTCGGGCATCCATCACCGTGCCAACGCCGACCGTCAGAGCCATGGTGGGGACCTTTGACAGGTCGTTCCCGAAGAACCTGGCGTTGGCCAGTATGGTGTCCTTGGCCAGGGTCTTCACTCGAGTCCGGGAGACCAGGCTGGAGCCGGGCTCGTTGAAGGCAATGTGTCCATCGGGCCCAATGCCTGAGAGGGAGAGCCCCTTTTCAGTTTGTTAGCATGTGGCTAAATGCTCCATCATCACCACTACTAACAGTTCAATATGACCTTAATCAACTGAGGGAATTAGTTTAATTTAATTTAATTTTAGTTAGGGAATTAACAAAAACCTAGACACTTCTTATAACATTTTTCTAAACAAGTAACACTTTTTCAGTGTTATTTACCAGGACATTTTGGCGGTTTCCAAAACCAGCAGCTTCAGTAATGGTAGTATCTGTGTAGCACTGGTTAGATCTCTCATCAGAGTCCAACAAGCAATGAAACCATGAAGGGGCGGTGGGGTGGAGGGGTTGGGGGGGGGGTGAAGAAACTGACCGCCAACGAAGAGGTCAATCCCGCCAGCCTCCGCGATTTTGCGCTCAAAGTCTTGGCACTCCGCCTGCAGGTCGTCCGCGTTGCCGTCCAGGACGTGGGCGTTGGCGGGGTCGATGTCGATGTGCTTGAAGAAGTTGTTCCACATGTAGGAGTGGTAGCTTTCCGGGTGATTCCGCGGAAGCCCTGAGGAGAGAGGGGGAAGTGGGGGGGGGGGGGGGCGGCAGATGCAGGGGTGAAATGCATTTGCCACTCAGCAGACTCAATTTAGGAGATTAAGAGAAAAGCCATGTTTGTGAGACCAGGGGCACAGACTATATGGGGCACAGACCATATGGGGCAAACTGTTTTTTTTTTTTTTTTTAAACACAATAAAAATAAAAATTCCTTAATAACGGACAATTGATGTGCAATGCTTAAAACAATACATCACGTAAAAATATGTCATCTGTGAATTCTCCGCTTTATTTTGTATCTTAATGTGTGACTTTCTAACTGGGATAAAAGTCTGAATGAAAGAAAATTTCACATGTAGTTTCTTTTATATTGTAAAATTGAATTAAATCTTAAACCAGATACCTCAATTTAGTATCAAGCCACTGTTTTTTCACTCTGTGTCATTTCTTAATGGTGACTTACAGTACTAATATAGAACAGGATAGAGGGTGAAAGGTGAGAGGTGAAAGGTCATTAAACATCCTGTGGAAAGACCCCAATAAATATCTCACTTTAGAGTAGCTGTTGTTCCCAATGCCTTTGTCAAACTTACCCCCAAAAGAACAGACTCACTACCACAACTGCATCTGACATGAGCACACACTAACCAGTTAATCACTGCAGTGTTAAATACAGGTGTGATTACATACACCTGCATCCCTCATTCCAATAAATGTTTGCTCTTCCTGTATTTATTTCACTGTACTCAGTTTTACTGTCAGTGACTGTAAGCAGAATAGCACTGAGAAACAAGCCACCACAGCAGAGGAACAAAAAACAGTGGTGGGATGCAAACAGGAATGACTCAGAAAACCTCAGTTCAGGTTTAACCCTTTGAAGCACAAGAATGCCCTGCTAAAACATGCCAGCTAAACAAAACCGCCGAGATCATGACTTCCGGACTTCACACTTGTGTGCTGACAGTGCCGTTTCTTTCCTGAACGGACAGACAATACTCACCCACGTACTCATCCATGTTGAATGTTTTGACATACTTGAATGACAGGTCTCCACTTTTGTGATATTCGATTAGCTTTTTGTAACAGCCAAGAGGAGTGCCTCCTAGAAGAGCGATAATAAGTCGACAAAATGGCAGGAATCAGTCAGCTTTGATTATCATAAATGGGAACAGAGTTCTCACTTTTCATGCCATGGACAGGTCTGGATACTCAAACAACTTTCAAACAAAGGAAAATACAACTGTGTGGAAAAATAATTACAAATAATGTAAACGAAACTGCATAAAATACATGAATGAAATGGGATACTTAATCAGTTGGCCTACAAAAGGTTGACTTCTGATATTGGTGAAAACGTACCTGTGGGTAATCCCAAAGTAAAGTATTTGTCAGCGGTCGGCCTGAATTGGACGATTCGGTTCCGAATGTACTTGGCAGCCCATTCACTCGCCTGGTCATAGTCCTCCAGGATCACAAGCCTCATTTTTCCTCAACGTCTCTGGTGGATTTAAATTGTCAAGAAAAGAGGGACCTAATACAATTTATACCTCATGAGAGGCATATACATATGCAAAATGAATAGGCACGTTTTAACGGGATGATATCGTGCAACTGTTGGATTTCTGACGGCCATAGCTTTTTACACTCTTTTCACTACCATCGCCTCTTTTAAGTGAATGTACACACACAGCACTTCATTGACAAAAACATATCCTGTTTTAGTTAGTGCCTATATGGTACATATGCCAACACTGCCACTTTACAGTTTCAGCTTTGTGGCTTGTGCCAGTTAAGAATTAAAATTACACAGTAGCACTTCGTAGCTGCCTGGAACGTACACGTTCAGATCGGCAGAATTAGCAAGCTATAGATCAGCCAGCTAGCTAATTACAGTGCAAATCTGCTGACCATCTAGTAAATTAAATATGTAGTCAGCAATATTGTCCACTCAAATGTACCAATACTCGATTCGTTTGAAATAACTATTCATAAAGTATGAAATCAAGCGAAGTATATGGGTAAGCGATTCACTTGTGAAAAAAGATGTTATAATTACTCACAGTTGGAGGACCAAATCCCTTCTTTTGCAACTCGCCGGACTGCCGTCTCACGAACTGCAGAATTTGCAAGCTAAAGTAAACAGTGCTCATGTGACTTGACTGATCTCCGGTCATGTGGCCTACGCAATCACCTGACTACTGCAATGTCTGCACCGTAGGCACAGGGCAGGCCGGGGCTGCGATCGTCTTCGGAGCGAAATGCGTCGCATCTGCGCATGTCAGCTGGTTAAACCCCATGCGGATTGGCTTGAATAGTGTTTAATTAAACGCATCGAAAGAAGATAACTGGCAATGCACGTGAAGATGCACATTTATATGTTATGTAAAATGTTTGTTTATTTATTTATTTATTTATTTATTTTATTTTTTATTTTAGTGCTACTCTAGCTGTAAGCTGCGAAGTCCGTGATACCGCTATGGCTTGTGGCATGGTAGCCTACACACAAAAATAATTAATTATATTTTAAAACTCTAACCCATTTTTTTTTTAATATCACGATGTAATATGTTTTTTTTGCTCGTCCTTTTCTACGAATCATCTGAAATGCAGTTTGGTCACAGTCCACCTTCTCGGTGATTCTAGGAAATTCGATTCTTGGTCCTCTACCCGTGATCCACAAGATGTTTCTGCAGTAAGGACTGCCTGGCCAGGAGCCGGCCCCTGGACATTGTCACGAGTACATTTCCTGCATAGGACAGGACACACAACTATCATCCTGGCTCGCTCCAGTCAATTACGATCGTTTCAATAACTATGATTTGAAATAATAATAATAATAATAATAATAATAATAATAATAATATACGTACATACATATATGCATTCATTTCATATAATGTGTTACATCTAATGTGTTTCATGTGCACAAAGTTTAATTATGATACATCTGTTGCTTATTCCTTGATTTCTATTTATTTATATTTTTGTTCGTTTGCAATGGATAAAAAAATGGGAACCATTGATTGAAATCATTCAGTATCAGTTCATTCAAAAAAAAAAAAAAAATAGAAGGCCTTAGATACTACTGATCTGAATAACATACTTTGATGGAGTCCCAATTATAAAATAAAAAGCTAGTGTCCCATTACAGATCTTAGTAGTGTTCTGCTTTCACCACGAGCCCCCCATTGCTACATGAACCCTTTAATCCTATAAATAGTTTGCAAATATAGCACGCTATTTATAGCGCAACGTCTCGACAACTGTGGTCACTGGTCCCCCTTTCCCCTTACAGCACAAAACATGGTCTCTCTGTTCTTAATTTTCTGTCGGAAATGTTAAGAAAACTGTCCAGTAAATGATCAACTCTTGTTAATATTTTTAATACGAGTCTATATATTGAATATAGATAGATACCAAATACGCAGGATAATCAACTGTCCAAGAACAGCCGAGAATTCAGCAAGTAAGTACTCTTGTGCTCTACTTTTCTGCTTTAAAAACTGGAGATCTGTATCGACATTTGAGAAGTCCATTTGGTTTTCTCTGAAAACTGTGATGCAATCACTTGTGCCTGAACTACAAACAAAATTTCAGAGATGTCTCTGCCCGTTTTTGTGGCAGTTTATGAACTGCAGTGCAATCTGTGCATTTTAGCAGTACATTGCGTCTGAATAGCATCCGAGTGTTATTGATGACTTTGCGTCGTGCACTTTTCCCCGTAGAATGGGGGACTTTCAGCAGTTTGAGCCAGAGTTTTACCAGTCGGGATATTACATTGATGACCAGGAGCAGCCGGCCTACGTTTATGAGGACGCTGCCCACCAAGACGTGTAAGCAACATAGTACTAGAGTTACATGTGTTGCTCTACATGTGCTGCTATAGTTTTTTGCTTTTTGTCTGATTTTTTTAGTGATTATGATGCGCCTCCGCCCGGTGTCTTCGCCCCCTCCATGGGTCTGGGCTCTCCCGATCCACTCTACACAGGCCAAGTGTTCCAACCTGCAAAGGATTCTGGGACAGCCGCCTATACAGGGGCAGACACTTTTGAGGATGAGCCTCCATTGCTGGAAGGTACTGCTGAGGGTCACGCTTGTATCCATAATGTAATATCAATCAGTTAATCAAGCTCTACTGTATGGGACCATATACAGACAAGATGTCACAAGCAAGTTAAATTACACATTCCCTGTGAAAGACAAGTGTCTGTGCCTATAATTATTACTATGATCATTACTATGATTGTAATTATCTCAGTTTTGTGTACAGGAACTGTCTGGATGCAGTATTAATGGTAGTAGATTTGCTGTCGTTAACTGTCAATCGCTGCCATAGTTTGAGCAATGGCCCACTTCTTTATGTTTCCTCTCTACTGAAGTGGTGGCCATCAAAACCTTTGGGTAATAGTTGTGTCTATAAAATAAGTACAATTGGCTATTTTATTTTAAATAAGTCCATTTAGATTAATGCTTTTTCCTGAATAATATATCAGCGGGAAATATTATATTTCTTTAACGTTACGCGGTTTGGATTTTTACAGAATTGGGCATTAACTTCGATCATATCTGGCAGAAGACTCTGACAGTGTTAAACCCCTTGAAACAAGCAGATGGCAGCATCATGCACGAAACAGATTTGACTGGACCAATTCTGTTTTGCGTTGCTCTGGGTGCAACACTACTGATGGTATGTGTGCGTCATACTGTGACATAAACCACCACCTATGAACCCTTTGCAACTATTTGTGTGTGTGTGCGTATGTGTGTGTGTGTGTGTGTGTGGGTGTGTATGTGTGTATGCTTGTGCGGGCATGCATGCATGTGTTCTGGACTGGGAAGGTCCATTTTGGCTATGCGTATAATTTCTCTCTGTGTATGTATGGTATCTGTGTGTGTGTGCGTGTGTGTGTATGATATCTGTGTTTTGTGTGTGCGCATGTGTGTGTGTGTATGATATCTGCGTGTCTGTGTGTATGCTATCTGTGTGTGTGTCTGTGTGTGTGTGCGTGTGTGATATCTGTGTGTGTGTGTGTGTGTGTGTGTGTATGATATCTGTATGTCTGTGTGTGTGTGTGCTTATGCTTGTGTTCCAGGCTGGGAAGATCCATTTCGGCTATGTGTACGGTATCAGTGCCATGGGCTGCCTGGGCATGTACACGCTGCTGAACTTGATGAGCCTGGTGGCCGTGTCTTACGGCTGCGTGGCCAGCGTCCTCGGGTACTGCCTCCTCCCCATGGTGGGCCTCTCCACCTTCGCCATCTTCTTCTCCCTTCAGTGAGTCCGTCCGCCTCTCTCACTCCCCATCCTCCATTCCACTCCCTCTCTCACTCCCCATCCTTCATTCCACTCCCTCTCTCACCTCTGACCCTTCATTCCACTCCCTCTCTCACTCCCCATCCTTCATTCCACTCCCTCTCTCACCTCTGACCCTTCATTCCACTCCCTCTCTCACTCCCCATCCTTCATTCCACTCCCTCTCTCACTCCCCATCCTTCATTTCACTCCCTCTCTCACTCCCCGTCCTTCATTCCACTCCCTCTCTCACTCACCATCCTTAATTCCACTCCCTCTCTCACCTCTGACCCTCAATTCTGCTCCCTCTCTCACTCCCCATCCTTCATTCCACTCCCTCTCTCACTCCCTGTCCTTCATTCCACTCCCTCTCTCACCTCTGACCTTCAATTCCACTCCCTCTCTCACCTTTGACCCTCAATTCTGCTCCCTCTCTCACTCCCTGTCTTTCATTTCACTCCCTCTCTCACCTCTCATCCTCAAACTTCTTCTCCCTCTCCTTCCATTCTTCTTTTCTGGCTTGTCTGTTTAACCCAGGGGGATTCTGGGAACTCTCTTTGCCCTCCTGGTTATTGGCTGGTGCAGCCTGTCGGCATCTAAGATCTTCATCTCCACACTGGCAATGGAAGGACAGCAGCTCCTGGTGGCGTACCCCTGTGCGCTGCTATACGGAGTCTTCGCCCTGCTCACAGTCTTCTGAAACTCCCTCCATTGCCTTCAACTCTGTGGCCTGCAGTTTGCATCATAACATTACATTACAGGCATTTAGCAGATGCTCTCATCCAGAGCCGATTTACACAGCTTGTTACATAGCATTTATATTGCATCAATTTATACAGCTGGTATATACTGAAGCAATGCAGGTTAAGTACCTTGCTCAAGGGTACAACGGCAGTGCTCTACCCGGGAATCGACCCTGTGACCTTTACGGTGCAAGACCGGCTCCTTCCCCATTATACTACACTGCCGCCCCAGTGACGCTCATGCTGCCGACGCTCTGATCCAGAGCGGCGTACGGAAGTGGAGAACATCAGTGTTCGTCACGGCAACACAAAGTGCGATATCGCCAAGATGGGGTGAGAAGGCCCATTTAAAATTAACGATGTTAACTTCACAAACAGCAATTTGTGTTGTAACAAAAGTAAGTGCCACTAGACAGATGACCTGTCTTTACACAGTTGCCAAAATGAAATCATTGTTATCATTCAAACTATCATTTACATGTTTAGGAATATGTTGCATACTTTATTTATTAAAAAATATGTGCCTAAATGTATTTCACTTTTGGTGGTTTCTGAATGACTCAGTTGATTGAGAAACTTGCCACAAATGTAGGGTTGGCCCAGCGACAGGGTCATGTCTGAGTTACCACACTGCTGTGAAACAAACGGTCTGTTCTCAGCAGCAGTAGGGAGTGTCCGGTGTAATTCCTGGCAGGTGCTGTATGAATGTATTCATTGGCTGGACAAGTGGGACAAAGACTCAACACACACACTCGCTGAAAAAAGGCAGGGAAATGCTAAATGAATAAATAAACGAATAAATAAATAAATGAGAACACGCACTGTCACAGTTCAGGGGGGTTAGGACCCAGGTGCAGAGTGAAAAAAAACACGAAACTCAAAAGGATAGATACAAATAAGGACTTTACTACAATAAAAAAGGGAAACACAAACAGGGAACAGATAAGGCCACGAAGGGCAAAACAACAAACTCAAAAAAAACACAGAACAGAACACAGGCAGGCAGAGTACAGGCATGTGGAACACACAGGCAAACACATAAAAGAAACGCAAGAACATACATACAAGTCAGGAACAAGCACAAGTCGGAAACAAACACAAGGAACCAACACCCGAGTCAAGGGGGACAAAGAACCTAAATAGACTGAAAACCAACAAGACACAGGAGGGCACAATTAACAATCAAACCAGGACAGGGTGGGAACAACGAGACACAATCAGAAACAATAATAAAATAATTGAAAGCAATAATAATAATTAACAGGGGAACGAGCAGGACACAAAACAGAAGTGCCGCCATCTGGCGGCCAAACAAGGAAAAACAGAAACAGAAACACAGAACCATGACACGCACAGAGAGTAACAGGGCCACAGGAATGCTGGTTGGAAGGGTGTTATATTTGTTATAGATGGCTCCGTTCCCCGAAAGTCAACAGCTTTAATATAGCTCAGATTTAAGTACCCACATGACATGAGATGTTAAAAACAGCATTTGAGCTTCCCATCCCATCCCCTTCAGCTGGTGTGAAGTATCCTCGTGAGAGAAGTGTGGAGGGTGAATGTGGAGAGTCTTAAAACAGTGGTGAATCGAGTTTTTTTTTTTTTTTACTTGACGTGTTTTAGAGGACTAACTGATTTGTCAACTGAACTTATTTTTGTTTTCGGACGAGGATCTGCTTACGGCTGAAATCTGAACTTGTGCGTCTGGACTACGTGTTTGCTTAGTGAATTTGTTTTCAAACTGCACCACCCCTCTAGGCCTGTCCCAATACGTACATGCATACAGTACCTTTTCTGAACCGTGCCATACAACTAGCTTGTGCGACGTCTTTGAGTGAGGCTGCATAATTTCGCTTCTCTAAAACCTACCAGGCCTACAGCTAAAACAGGAACACCCAGCCACAAGCTACAGAAGAGACAGGGCCTCAGTGCCAACTGCCGAATACGCCTGCCTTGTGAATAAAGCAGATTCATCGTAAAAGTACCTTAGCGTCAAATATAAAATTGATACTTGTCGATCCGATATTGCAGAAGGGTGTGCTAATGGTGTAGTGTAGATTAACTGCTCTTCCATGCTACATGTGTACCAGGCCATTCACAAACCTGCATTCATTAAAAGGAAATATTTACACAGTGAAATAATTTCTGTTTTTTGTTTTTATTTTTTTACACTTGTCTCCTTTTTCCTATAATTGATGTCTTGGAGGTTGACAACTTCATACTACAGCCAGCTGCGATCCTGCCTCCAGACTCTGAACCCAAGTGGTGGCAGTGTAGTATAATGGGTAAGGAGTTGGACTTGTAACCTGAAGTTTTAAAGGTTCAATTCCCTGCTAGGACACTGCCATTGAACCCTTGAGCAAGGTACTTAATCTGCATTGCTTCAGTACATATCCACACGTATAATTGGATTCAATGGTCCCAACGCAGTATACTTCAATAAAGTTCCCAGTCTTACATATCCATTGTGTGAATATGTCGTTTTAATCAACACAGGTTTATAGATGCAGCATGGAAGAGTAGTGTAATATGAGCTGTTAGCACAAATTTCTGCAATATCTGAACGACACAAGAAATTTCACACCATGCTGTAGGTGGGTGTACAAATGACTTCTAAATTGTTGGTAAATATTCTACAAGTCAGGAGAGGGAAGTGCATGTTATCATTTCTGCAGAAACCAAACCAATCTGATAAAACAACAATCAGCTGAGATCTTATTCTCAGAAATCTGCTTCCTCATTTTCTTAGTGGAAAAAATATAAGTAGAACACAAGGAAATTAAAGTTCCGAAAAGATTTCAGTTGTTCAACAAACTTAATGCAGCAGGCACGAAACTTGGACAATTTTATTTGTGAAGAATAGTTTACAAATATTTTTGTCTTGAACCTTGACTTTGACTAAAAGATTTATTTTGACATTTGACAATGCAGGACTGTCAATTGAAAGCTGTACAATTACGATAGAAGGCTTTTTCCCTCCTCTCTCCAACAATCACTTTTCTGATAATGACAGACTAATATTTTATGACAAAAAGAATTTTGTAATTTGGGAATTAACTGTGAAGTTTGTATATATATTGTCGGAGAAGAGTCCTATTTCCAAGTCTTATGGCCGCTACTGTTTAGATTTAAATACCAATCAAAGATGTTCCCAGCAGCATTAAAGAATTTTTCATCCAAATAACCTATTTTACTGTAACATTTGCAGAAGTTAAGAAATCATTTAGGATAATTATTTTAGAAAACCAGAACACCTGCATTGTGGGGGTGGGGGGGATATGACAGCCAGGGGTTATAAACCTTTATTGCATATCCCCTGTAAAATTTGCGCATTACAGGTAAGAAATACTCTGCTTGTCATTTCAGAAATGGAAAGTGACAAGTCTGAATAACGTATGGAATTACATTATGTCCATATTTATGAATATGCAGTTTCAGAAAGGCAAAATGATGCACATAACTCAAGTAGAGGGAACTTTAGGAAAGATCACGTTGAATCAAACAAACAGTTGAACTGGTGTGGCTATGTATGAATTATGTTTATAATTGCTCCGGAGGAAATAACATAAAACATGAATAATTGCCTGTTTTGCCAATTTATCAAAACATGATGATGATTATTCTCTTGGGTGTCTTTAATACCTAAAAGGAACTGGGTTCTAAACCTTAAGGTAGGACACAAACCACAAACCACATGTTAGAAGTAATGTCATTAATTACTATCTTTTTAGATGCTGCAACTGTGATTAAAACATCCCATCTGTATCTCATTAGGACATGGCCAAATCTGAGGTCAGGAATCCCACCAACTGACAGAACCGTTGAGGAGAACCCACCCACCGATGGAACTGTGGGTGGGATTTGTGAACCACGTGCCCTTGGTGGGCACTTCTGCCAACATGGTGGACGGCTTCATTGCACTGCTCCAGGGAGACCGAAGGGCCGTGGAGGCCAAGGGCTATAAGGACTTTCTAGGTGCGTAATGGGTGAGATAGTTGATTTCTTTGATTTGTTACTCAATTGTTTGAACCAATCAAAATATTTTGCTCTCCAATGCAATTCACAGTGATCGGTTCAGATCAGTTACTGCATATGACAGCCTTTCCTCTATACTGCTACTAAATCTGGTACTACTACTACTACTGCTACTGTTATGGAAAATGTTTTGGGCTGTAAGGCTTTTTTATTACATGTAGCATGGAGAGATGCTCTACACTTAGCCATGCAAAACAACGTTGGGGGAGGAGGCAAATACAAATTCCTCATGTAGCACCTGTGCATAAATTAAAAAATACCCTTAAATTGAGGAAGCAGAAAAACAAGGGTGTTTTAGGCAGTCCAAAGGGCACTAGCGGTTAGCAGAAGTAGATAGTTACATTACATTTTATTTGGCAGACACTTTTATCCAAAGGGACGTACAGTAAGTGCATTCCGAAGGTCATTAAAATTCTTATTGAGTGTCAGTTATCCATAGGCATGAACATAAATTTAGTTCACATATAAAGGGTTGGTGGAATCATAAAAGTAAGCTTAAGTCAGTAAAATTATGGCGAGTCAAACCAGAAGTGATGTATGATTACGAGAGATATGATGAAGAGCTACGACATAAAGAAGACCATACAAGTGCAACAAAAGTGCTGGGTGAAGATGCAAGTGCAATATGAAGGTGCTAGACGATCAAGGTACAAGTGATGTAAGAGTGATACTAGGTTGGGTGTAACCCTGCAGAGGAGTCGTGTTAAGAGTTACTCAAGGTACAGTCAGAAGAGATGGGTCTTCAAACCATGGTAGAAAATGGGCAGTGACTGTGTGGTTCGTAGAAGAATGGGGCATTTATTCCATCCTTGGCGAGCTAGGATGGAGAAGCTCAGTGATCGGTATGGACATAAACCGTTCACCCGGATGGCAGAAGTGCAAGTGTCCCCGCTGCAGCTGAGCAGAGTGGTCGAGCTGGCGTGTAGGGCTGAATTATGTCCTGTAGGTGGGAAGGGGCTGTTCTGTTGGCTGCAGTGTAGGTCAGAGTCAGGAATTTGAACCTTTGAACGATTCTGTAATGCTAGGAAGTACACGTCAAAACAAACTACATGTTCTTTGTTAATGTAACTCCAAGCTGCTTACTTCCTCAGTGTAATAACTAGGCTATGATTGTTTCAGGGCAAGATGTTAGCTTGCGAATCTTACACAAATACTAGCCTAATCACTTTGACCTGCGCTTCCCGAACACATCTCCTGTCTGTTCTGGCCCCACGATGGTGGAATGACCTCCCCGTGGAGGTCAGAACAGTTGAGACACTGACCCACTTCAAGCGATGACTGAAGACTCACCTCTTCAGGCTGCACCTTTCCCCATCCCACCCTACCTCCCTGTAAATGACTGTAAGCTTAGGGTTGTAACTAGGTAGCTGTTTTGTAGGTGACTTAGTTAATGCACCTGTCTTAACTACTGCTTGTATTTTTGCATAGACTGCGTTGTTGCTGTTCTCGTTTGTGTTAGTGTTAAACAGTTTAACCTTCAGGGTCCAAGTTGAACTATGCGGTTGTTCCCTGCACTTGGACCGGTACTTCTCTCTAGGGTTTTCGTACTTGTTCCTGGTTATGGCTATACACTTTGTTGTACGTCGCTCTGGATAAGAGCGTCTGCCAAATGCCTGTAATGTAATGTAATGTAATGTAAGCTAACAATTGCTCAACACGGACCAAGGTTAATGTCACCATTGACTCCTTCCAATCAGCTGGTATCACATATTTGGGCTGTTTGGATTTGCTGCTTCCTGTTTGTGGTTGAAACAGGGAGGAGTTCGAAAAACTTTGTTACAGGCTAATATCGTGCTTTCAAGTGTGTATCGACACTTTCTTGGGCTTTTGTGTTTAACCAAAACCTAAGTAAGCATCATATACTACTTTCTCCGGATTACTCGCCAAAGTCAATTGTAAATCGAACGAAGCGAACAACTAAAGAAAATACGGTAAGAGCGCATCATGGCTTCCATTCCCTGCACAGTTTGTTGCATGTTTCGTCTTAGCTCTGCTGCCAATTTTACGAGTAATGGTACTTGTACTAAGCTTGTACTCAGCTTAATTTAGAATCGGCACAGAAAATAGCTGAGTTAGAGACGCGCATCCGGACTTTATATCAGATTCAGGAGAGTGAGACTTTCTTAGACTCCCTTTTACCCGAGCCGGATGCTAGTTTAGATGCGAGTGTTTCTCCGCCGCCAGTGTCCTCGCTGCAGGACGATTTTATCACGGTACCAAAGAAACATAGTTGCCGGCCCAGGGCCGCCGAGCACCACCCAACTCGCGTTTCCAACCGATATTCCCCACTCAGTAACACACCTACTGAGAAAGCCCTGTTCATAGGGGATAGTATTTTGAGAAACGTGAGATTGGAGACACAAGGGACCATAGTACAGTGTATTCCTGGTGCCAGAGCCACCGACATTTTAAAAAATGAAAACTATCAAGGATAGACACAATAAAGCTAATAGCTTATTTCCATTGTGGTCCTTTTTTGGGCGTCTGTGGGTAGGCAGCAGGTAAAAAATGTGTTCTAGCAGCATAAATTCCAACACAACATCATTAACAAACAACAACCAACACATCAACAACATCAGTAGATCAACAACGAATCAAACTACCTATCAGCATCAGTATTACGTAATCCTAAACATCTCAAATTGCACATCCAATTAGATTAACTTAATTCAATGTCAGCGCCTAAAATCCCATAGAAGGCCGTTGTGCCCACTGGTTAGACATATATCATCATCATCTTAACATAATCATCATCATCAAAAACAACCCATAATACAAAAAAATGACTAATACAGTAAGGCATGTACACAGCCTTGTCCATTTTAAAGGTCACCTCTTATCAATTTTTTCAGACAGGACTTGAATCTATTTGCATTTCTTGTTGTTTTAAGATCTCTAGGCAAACTGTTCCAAAGGACAGCTGCAGAATATAAAAATGACTCCTTTCCTATACGACTTCTGAACCTAACAAGCACGAAATCAGTGGAGCTCCCTCTAGTGGAGCACGAATGAGTATATCTGGCACGATTAAAATAATTAATCTACAGGTTAAGAATATCATGAAATGTCTCTGTATCTATCCAGATTCAGCTGGAATCCATGAACTGAGGCCAGGGTCCATCTTTCAGAACCACGAAAGCCAGACAGTAAGCGGGTGACAGTAATTCTTGGTGATCCTTATAAAAGTAGCTTTGTGCAGATTCATAGTGAAGTAGTTTTGTGTGGATGCAACATCAAGCATCATTGAGGGACATAGGTTTGCATCCTTAAAAAGAGATGAGGAGAGGTCAAGTGATGGGACGTGCCACTATATATGGATTGTATGTCTGCAGTCTACATGTCAGTCAGATATTGCAGAAGGGTGTGCTAATGGTTCTTGATTAACCACTCTTCCATGCTGCATGTGTGCCAGGCCATTCACAAACTTGCATTCATTAAAAGGAAATATTTACACAGTGAAATAATTTCTGTTTTTTATTTTTATTTTTTTACACTTGTCTCCTTTTTCCCATAATTGATGTCTTGGAGGTTGACAACTTCATACTACAGCCAGCTGCGATCCTGCCTCCAGACTCTGAACCCAAGTGGTGGCAGTGTAGTATAATGGGTAAGGAGTTGGACTTGTAACCTAAAGTTTTAAAGGTTCAATTCCCTGCTAGGACACTGCCGTAGAACCCTTGAGCAAGGTACTTAATCTGCATTGCTTCAGTACATATCCACACGTATAGGCTAATTGGATTCAATGTTCTCAATGCAGCATACTTCACTAAAGTTCCTAGTGTTACATGTCGTTTTAATGAACACCGGTTCATAGATGCAGCATGGAAGAGCAGTGTAATATTAGCCATTAGCACAACTTTCTGCAATGTCTGACCGACACAAGATCTTTCACACTATTCATGTTTTAGGTGGGTGTACAAATGACATCTAAATTGCTGGCACCCAGCAAACATGAGACGTCTGCCAGACGTGCAGATCATGTCTATTTTGCGTCGGTCGGTCCAGGACCATATCTGTATGTCTGCTCGACGTGCAAATCAGGTTCAATATCTGGACGTCTAAATACGACCCCTCTGTAGACGTGCAGTTCAATATTTGAACGTCTGGATAGGAGATTTTTTGGACGTCTGTGGACGTGCAAGACAGGTTCAGGAAATCGACACGTGATTAATGAATTTTTTTTTATTTGTGATTAGACAAATAAATAATATGTATAATTTATTAACAACATACTTATTGTTATTATTGGAGAGATAGAGAGAGCACGCGAGAGAGAGAGTGAGTCTGTGTTTTTTATCAATCAAAAACCTAAATAACAGCATTTAAATAGCTTACACTGTAAATCATGTAACTCCTTTGGTAGAAGGTAAATGCCTTCCGCACAATAAATCCTATCTGAACTAGCTAAATGTCTACAGAAAGGTAAGTTACCATCTAATAGACGTAATACAGCGGTATATGCGCTCACCTATTGCCGCAGAGACACGGGTTCAATCCCCAGCGGCGGTACTCTCCCCAGACCAACGGAGAATAGCGCATCGACCAAGACAGTAATACACACCGGCAAATTGGTATAGCGAGAAAATACACACGGGGAATTGGTATAACGAGGAAATAAAAAAATAAAAAAATTTCGACCTTGTAGAGAGGTCCTGTGGACGTCAACATTTTTCACGTCAACGTGCGACAAAGACGTTGAAAAGGCGTACTTTGGACGTGGATCTTTGGCTCTTTTCTCAGTGGGAAACATTCTACAAGTCAAGAGAGGGAAATTTATATTATCAGACTGACTCATAATTTCTGCAGAAACCAAATCACTCTGAAAAAATGGCAATCAGCTGCGATCTCTTGCAAATCATCATCGCCTCATGAGACAGCATTCAGAAATCTACTTCAGTATTTTCTCAGTAAAAAATATAAGAGCAGCACAAGGTAGTTAAAGTTCCCAAAAGATCTCAGTTGTTCAACGAACTCAATGCAGCAGGCAAGAAACTTGGACATTTTTATTTGTGAAGAATAGTTTACAAACATTATTTTTATTTTGAACCTTGACTTAGACTAAAAAATTATTTTGACATTTGATTGTCAATTGAAAGCTGTAAAATTACAATAGAAGGCTTTTCCCCTCCTCTCTCCAACAATCACTTTTGCGATTGTGACAGACGAATATTTTATCAGGAAAAGGATTTTGTGATTTGGGAGTGAACTGTGAAGTTTGTATGTATATATTGTCGGAGAAGAGTACTATTTCAAAGCTCCAAGACCATTACTGTTTAGATTTAAATACTGTTCAAAGAAGGTTCCAGCAGCATTACAGCATTTTTCATCTGAATAACCTATTTCACTGTAACATTTGCAGAAGGTAAGAAATCATTTAGGATAAATTTTTGAGAAAACTTGAACATCTGCATCGTGGGGGTGGGAGGATATGACATCCAGGGGTTATAAACCTTTATTGTATATCTCCTGTAACATTTGCGCATTACAGGTAAGAAATCCTCTGCTTGCCATTTCAGAAATAAAAAGTAACAAGTTTAAAAACCGTACGGAATTACAATATGTCCATATTTATGAATATGCAGTTTCAGAAAGACAGAATGATGCACATAACTCAAGTAGAGGGAACCTTAGGCAAGATCACATTGAATCAAACAAACAACTGAACTGGTGTGGCTACACATGTATTGTGTTTATAACTGGTCCAGTAGAAGTAACAAAACAAAAAACACAAACAATTACCTCTTGTGCCAATTTATCAAAACATTATGATGATGATGATGATGATGATGATTACTCTCTTGGATGTCTTTAATACCTAAAAGGAACTGGGTTCTATACCTTAAGGTAGGTCACAAACCAGGAACAAGATGCTAGAAGTGATATCATTAATTACCATCTTTTTAGATGCTGCAACTGATTAAAAAATCCCTTTTATATCTCATTAGGACATGGCTGACTCTGGGGTGGAGATGTCACCCCACCCACCGAAAGAATTGTTGATGGGAACCAACCCTCCGATAGAACTGTGGGTGGGATTCGTGAACCACGTGCCCTTGGTGGGCACTTCCGCCGACATGGTGGACGGCTTCATTGCTCTGCTCCTGGGAGACCGAAGGACCGCGGAGGACAAGGGCTATAAGGACTTTCTAGGTACGTAATGGGTGAGATGGATGATTTATTTCATTTGTTTCTCAATTGTTTGAACCAATCAAAAGATTTTGCTCTCCATTGCAGTTCACAGTGATTGGTTCAAATCAGTTACTGCATATGACAGCCTTTCTCCCATACTGCAACTATATCTGGTACTACTATTACTGCTACTGTTATGGAACATGTTTTGGGCTGTAAGGCTTTTTTTATTACATGTAGCATGGAGAGATGCTCTACACTTAGCCATGCAAACCAACGTTGGGGGAGGAGGCGAATACAAACTCCTTATGTAGCACATGTGCGTAAATGAAAAAATCCCCCTAAATTGAAGAAGCAGAAAAACAAGGGTGTTACAGATAGTTCAAAAGGGCACTAGTGGTTAACAGAAGTGCATAGTTACATTACATTTTATTTGGCAGACACTTTGATCCAAAGGGACGTACAGTAAGTGCATTCTGAATATAATTGAAGGTCATTAAAATTCTTATTGAGTGTCAGTTATCCATAGGCATGAACATTAATCTAGTTCACATATAAAGCAGTGGTGGAATCATAAAAGTAAGCTAAAGTCAGTGAAGTTATGGCAAGTCAAACCAGAAGTGAGGCATGATTACGAGATATGATGAAGAGCTACAACATGAAGAAGACCATACAAGTGCAACGAAAGTGCTGGGTAATGATACAAGTGCAATATGAAGGTGCTAGACGATCAAGGTACAAGTGATGTAAGAGTGATACTAGGTTGGGTGTAACCCTGCAGAGGAGTAGTGTTAAGAGTTACTCAAGGTTCAGTCAGAAGAGATGCATCTTCAGACCATGTTGGAAAATGGGCAGTGACTGAGTGGTCCGTAGAAGAATGGGGAGTTTGTTTCATCACTGGGGGTTGGAGAAGCTCAGTGATCGGGACAAACGAAAACCATTCAACCCGAGGGCAGAAGTGCAAGTTGCCCAGGCTGCAGCAGAGCAGAGTGGTCGAGCTGGCGTGTAGGGCTGAATTATGTCCTGTAGGTGGGAAGAGGCTGTTCTGTTGGCTGCAGTGTAGGTCAGAGTCAGGACTTTGAACCTTTGAACAATTCTTTAATGCTTAGAAGTAAGTGGAAAAACAAATTTTGTGTTCTTTGTTTTATGTAACTCCAAGCGGCTTACTTCCTCTGTGTAATAACTAGGCTATGATTGTTTTAGGGCAAGATGCTAGCTTGCAAATCTCATACAAATTCTAGCTTAATAAGCACTTTTACCATAGCTAACAATTGCTGCACACACACCAAGGTTAATGTCAACATTGACTCCTTCCAATCAGCAGGTATCTGGCTTAGATGACTTTTATGTTCGAAAGGGTTCCACTTCCACATAATTATCAGAGCAAAAGGCTATGGGCATCGTTGAGATTGCTACTTCTGCTACCACCGCTGCTGCTATTACTATTATCACTGCTGCTGCTGTTGCTACTACTAATAGACACTACTGCGAACATGGCTATATTGCTTCTACTACTAAAACAACCACTGCCTCTAAAGCTATAATAAATGGATAGCAAAATGCTTGCCTTTTGTTGGTCTACAGGTTAAGAATATCATGAAATGTCTCTGTTTCTATCCAGATTCAGCAGGAATCGATGAACTGACGGCAAGGTCCATCCTTCAGAACCACGGAAGCCAGGCAGTAATTGGGTGCAGCGCCGAAGTATCCGAATACATCATTGACCACATTTTAATGGCAGGAACTAAAAAACCAAAGCCGAGCGCCAAAGAAATCAAAGCAGCTAAGGCAGTCAAGGACGGTGAGCAGTTATTCAAAGATCTTAATGAGTCTTTCAAGGTCCTCAGGGGTGAACTGAAAGGACTTTATGAAAACTTTCCTAGAAAGAATCCTGAAGGTGAACCCCAAGACCAGAGGTCTGGACGAGGAGAACATGTTTTCAACAATGGCCTGCTGAAGCTATATGGGTCCATAATAGATAAGTTCATTGAAGATTACGTCACAGACTCAAAGAGACAGACGTTGGTTGAGCGTATTCCGAACAGCCGAGCTAGTGATGCCTTTCAAGGGCACGCCAAAAACGGTTATCACATCAACTTGACCGCTGATCAGAGACAAAACATTAGCACTTGGGTAGTATATATTCCTGCCAATGTGCCATATATATCACTCAACGATATCCTGTTTGGACGCATGGCAGAAACCATCAGGGTCAATGCTGCTGACTACATGCATTTGTTGCATCTGAAGGAAACTAATACTGATGAGGTGTTGCGTAGTTTTGCTCGCTCAGTGGAAAGGATGATTAAGTATCGCGTTTATCTGGACCCACCGGCTGCGAGACAGTGGTTTGCGGAAAACTCAGGTCTTATTCCTCAGTTTCACGACACTGAAAAGGGAGTGAAAGTAATGTTGAGGCACCTGGTTCCCCAGGACCCATCTTCGTTACTTTGTGTCTTTGTGAATGACCTGACACAAGCAGTCACAGAGACAGGTGCAAAAATTAAGGATCTTTCAGAGACAAGTTCACCAGTTCAAAAAAGAAGAGCTAATTATGCCGTTACAAAATGAGTTTCTTTCATAAGTGATTTTTATCATCAATATAAATACAAGTTGTTTATTTCAAACTCTCGAAGCTCAGTAGATATGCTGCAGTGCTTTGAATTTTCGGGTGTGGGAATACGTTTACTCTGGGTACAGTGGCTTTGGCTGAATAATAATGCTAATAATAATGCTAATAATAATGATAATTCTGGAAAATACCAAACATCAGTTCAGGAAGTTTTATCTCCAAATTAGTTATTTAAATGTATATTAGAGACAATTTGTAACCACCACATATGTTTCTAATTGTATTCTCTTTAGTAAATCAACTTCAGTGTAATCAAGTAATTCTTTCAAGTGTAACCATGCATTAATTTGTCAGTATATGTTTTTCTACAAGATGTCAGAATGAGTTGCAGCTACTGCTGGACAAAATGATGTAATTGTTTGGGTGTTGGCGACGTCTTGAAGAGCTTGGTAAAATAAATTGTTTGCAAACGATTGTGTCCATGGTCTCCCATTAGATAAAAAGGCATCAGATTTGTAAACATTTTGAATATTTCCTGACTACTATGTACACTATATGACTAGAAGTATCTGGCTACCCCTTGGTATGGGACTATTTCTCATGGTTTGGGCTAGGCCCCTCACTTCAGTAAAGGAATATCTTAATGCTACAGCTTTAGGCTAGCATGTCCTGAGTGCGTTCATCTGTTAACGGATCAGAGAGTCGAACGTGTAGAACACAGGTATCAAGCTATCGAGGCCCGAGAGCTTGCAGGTTTTCATTTCAACCAAGCTCTACACCAGCTGATTTCCCTTATTAGCTCTCCCTTCTCTGGTTAATTATACACTATATAATGAAATCACCCCGCCGCAGTGTTTAGTAAAATACAAAAACTTTTTGCCCTGGATGGGACCAGGTTGACACCACTGGTGTAGAATTGTGTGTCTTGTGTCTCTGTGGTCAACTGTTTACCAGGTTTACCACTAGGTGGCAGCATTATTCATATTGAGATTTACAAAAGTTAGCATTTGCCTCCTCAAAGATGGTGGCTCTTTTTTCTCTAAATATTTGTCCTTTGAATTTACTCACTGAATATACTGTATCAATATTGTCCACATGATAAAATGAGGCTCAGCTTCATGCAGCTTTCTGCACACTGACTTTCAGTATAAAGTGAAATAGTCATTATTAAATAATCTGTGTCATTTCCATGCTTGATACGCACTGCACAGTCATGCACTCACTTTGGCCAGAAATGCTCATGCATTAACCCAGTAAACATTTTTGTGGTGGAAAGTCGGTGAAACGCTGTACAGGCATTCAAATGGAAACCCAGACACATTTTGTTGAAAAGTGATGGCTATCCCGCATGAGACTGCATGATTTCCCTCCCCTAAAAAAATATAGCTACAGAAGGTCAGAGCTGCATCACCGTACCACACCTTATTTACAGCAGAAATGGAAAATCAGTTTTTATGTGTGTGTTACTACCGCTGATGATACACTTTCATGGTCAGAAAAGAAAGAAAAAACTTATATTCAGGACGGAAATATGCAGCCAATCCCTCAGGCTGTTACCATGGACTTGCTAAACCGGTTTTCTGCATAGGTATAAAATGGTGCCCACTTCTGCTCCTCTTGGGTTCTCTCCACCCTCATTTCATGCTTTATTCTGTTTTTTAATTTGTCTCCTTTCCCCTCAAAGTGATGTCCTTCATTCCACTCCCTCTCTCACCTTTGACCCTCAATTCTGCTCCCTCTCTCACTCCCCATCCTTCATTCCACTCCCTCTCTCCCCTTTGACCCTCAATTCTGCTCCCTCTCTCACTCCCCATCCTTCATTCCACTCCCTCTCTCCCCTTTGACCATCAATTCTGCTCCCTCTCTCACTCCCCATCCTTCATTCCACTCCCTCTCTCCCATTTGACCCTCAATTCTGCTCCCTCTCTCACTCCCCGTCTTTCATTTCACTCCCTCTCTCACCTCTCATCCTCAAAATTCTTCTCCCTCTCCATCCATTCTTCTTTTTTGGCTTGTCTGTTTAACCCAGGGGGATTCTGGGAACTCTCTTTGCCCTTTGCCCTCCTGGGAGAGTGCAAAGTGAAAAAAAAACATGAAACTCAAAAGGATGGATACAAATAAGGACTTTACTACAACAAAAAAGGCAAACACAAACAGGAAACAGATAAGGCCACGAAGGGCAAAACAACAAACTCCAAAAAAACACAGAACAGAACACAGGCAGGCAGAGTACAGGCATGTGGAACACATAGGCAAACACATAAAAGAAAGGCAAGAAGTCGAGTCAAGGGGACAAAGAACTTAAATTGACTGAAAACCAACAAGACACAGGAGGGCACAATTAACAATCAAACCAGGACAGGGTGGGAACAACGAGACACAATCAGAAACAATAATAAAATAATTGAAAGCAATAATAATAATTAACAGGGGAACGAGCAGGACACAAAACAGAAGTGCCGCCATCTGGCGGCCCAACAAAGGAAAAACAGAAACAGAAACACAGAACCATGACACGCACAGAGAGTAACAGGGCCGCAGGAATGCTGATTGGAAGGGTATTATATTTGTTATAGATGGCTCCGTTCCCCGAAAGTCAACAGCTTTAATAGAGCTCAGATTTAAACACCCACATGACATGAGTTGTTAAAAACAGCGTTTGAGCTTCCCATCCCCTTCAGCTGGTGTGAAGTATCCTCATGAGAGAAGTGTGGAGGGTGAGTGTGGAGAGTCTTAAAACGGTGAATTGTGTTTTTAAAAAAAATTTTTTTTTTTTTTAACTTGACGTTTTTTAGAGGACTAACTGATTTGTCTACTGACTTATTTTCGGACGAGGATCTGCTTACGGCTGAAATCTGAACTTGTGCGTCTGGACTACGTGTTTGCGTAGTGAATTTGTTTTCAAAGTACACCACCCCTCTGGACCTGCCCCAATACGTACATGCATACAGTACCTTTTCTGAACCGTGCCATACAACTAGCTTGTGTGACGTCTTATAGTGCATAATTTCACTACTCTAAAACCTACCAGGCCTACAGCCAAAAAAGGAACACCCAGCCACAAGCTACAGAAGATACAGGGCCTCAGTACCAACTGCCGAATATGCCTGCCTTGTGAATAAAGCAGATTCATCGTAAAAGTAGCTTAGCGTCAAATATAAAACTGATACTTCTCCATCCTTATAACAGTAGTAGCAGTTGTGCAGATTCATACTGAAGCATCATTAAGGGACAAAGGCTTTGCATCCTTAAAAAGTGATGAGGAGAGGTCAAGTGATGGGATGTGCCGCTGTATATGGATTGTATGCCTGCAGTCTGCATGTCAGTCAGATATTGCAGAAGGGTGTGCTAATGGTGTAGTGTAGATTAACTGCTCTTCCATGCTACATGTGTGCCAGGCCATTCACAAACCTGCATTCATTAAAAGGAAATATTTACACAGTGAAATCATTTCTGTTTTTTGTTTTTATTTTTTTACACTTGTCTCCTTTTTCCTATAATTGATGTCTGGGAAGTTGACAACTTCATACTACAGCCAGCTGTGATCCTGCCTCCAGACTCTGAACCCAAGTGGTGGCAGTGTAGTATAATGGGTAAGGAGTTGGACTTGTAACCTAAAATTTTAAAAGTACAATTCCCTGCTAGGACACTGCCGTTGATCCCTTGAGCAAAGTACTTAATCTGCATTGCTTCAGTACATATCCACACGTATAATTGGATTCAGTGTTCCCAACGCAGCATACTTCAATAAAGTTCCCAGTCTTACATACCCATTGTGTGAATATTAAAACGACATATTCACACAATGGATATGTAAGACTGGGAACTTTATTGAAGTATGCTGCGTTGGGAACATTGAATCCAATTATACATGGAAGAGTAGTAGAGAAGCATGGAAGAGTAGTGTAATGTAAGCTGTTTGCACAACTTTCTGCAATATCTGAACGACACAAGAAATTTCACACCATGCTTTAGGTGGGTGTACAAATGACTTCTAAATTGTTGGTAAACATTCTACAAGTCAGGAGAGCGAAGTGCATGTTATCATTTCTGCAGAAACCAAACCAACCTGATGAAACAACAATCAGCTGAGATCTTATGCAAACCTATCTCAGAAATCTACTTCCTCATTTTCTTAGTGGAAAAAATATAAGTAGAACACAAGGAAGTTAAAGTTCCCAAAAGATCTCAGTTGCTCAACAAACTCAATGCAGCAGGCATGAAACTTGGACAATTTTATTTGTGAAGAATAATTTACAATTACGATAGAAGGCTTTTTCCCTACTCTCTCCAACAATCACTTTTCTGATGATGACAGACTAATATTTTATGACAAAAAGAATTTTGTAAGTTGGGAATGAACTGTGCAGTTTGTATATATATTATCGGAGAAGAGTCCTATTTCCAAGTCTCACGACCGCTACTGTTTAGATTTAAATACCAATCAAAGATGTTTCCAGCAGCATTAAATAATTTTCCATCCAAATAACCTATTTTACTGTAACATTTGCAGAAGTTAAGAAATCATTTAGGATAATTTTTTGAGAAAACCTGAACACCTGCATTGTGGGGGTGGGGGGGTATGACAGGCAGGGGTTATAAACCTTCATTGCATATCCCCTGTAACATATGCACATTACAGGTAAGAAATCCTCTGCTTGTCATTTCAGAAATAGAAAGTGACAAGCCTGAATAGTGTATGGAATTACATTATATCCATATTTATGAATATGCAGTTTCAGAAAGGCAAAATGATGCACATAACTCAAGTAGAGGGAACTTTTGGGAAGATCACGTTGAATCAAACAAACAGTTGAACTGGTGTGGCTATGTATGAATTATGTTTATAATTGCTCCAGAGGAAGTAACAAAACATAAAACATGAATAATTACCTGTTTTGCCAATTTATCAAAACATGATTATTCTCTTGGATGTCTTTAATACCTAAAAGGAACAGGGTTCTAAACCTTAAGGTAGGACACAAACCACAAACCAGATGTTAGAAGTAATGTAATTAATTACTATCTTTTTAGATGCTGCAACTGTGATTAAAACATCCCATCTGTATCTCATTAGGACATGGCCAAATCTGAAGTCAGGGATCCCACCCACCGACAGAACCGTTGAGGAGAACCCACCCACCGATGGAACTGTGGGTGGGATTCGTGAACCACGTGCCCTTGGCGGGCACTTCCGCTAACATGGTGGACGGCTTCATTGCACTGCTCCAGGGAGACCGAAGGACCGCGGTGGCCAAGGGCTATAAGGACTTTCTAGGTGCGTAATGGGTGAGATGGTTGATTTCTTTGATTTGTAACTCAGTTGTTTGAACCAATCAAAAGATTTTGCTCTCCTTTGCAGTTCACAGTGATTGGTTCAAATCAGTTACTGCATCTGAAAGCCTTTCTCCCATAGTGCTACTATATCTGGTATTTCTACTACTGCTACTGTTGTGGAAAATGTTTTGGGCCGTAAGGCTTTTTTCTTACATGTAGCATGGAGAGATGCTCTACACTTAGCCATGCAAAACAATGCTGGGGGAGGAGGCAAGCACAAGCTCCTACAGTCAACCCTTTTATCGTTTTATGATAACTATATAGAGTAAAACAAAAAAGTAAATTTTGGGGCAGCTATTTGTTTGAGTCCTGCTGTTGGGCTGTGTTTCTGTGTTGCCCCGAGTGACCCTCCGAGTCGAGCTGCTGAGAACAGTTAGCGACAGGCCTTTGTTTTCCCCCGTGCTCTTGCAAAAGAACTGCAGTCATATATCCATTCTGCAAGTGAGAATGACTTTGACATGCCAGGAAGTCCTAATGTTGGTGTGCTGGCCAGCTGTTGCTTAATTAATTCAAAACTAGGCGTAGTTGGGTATCCACTGTCTGCAGTAGCCCGTCATGCCTAAAAAGGACATTACCTGTTTCTTTGTGATAGGTTTTGGTTCTGTTCCTAATGTTCTCGACCCTGGTGTGAGATTGTGTGAACCTAATATTTAACTTCTGGTTGGACTAGTTGTAACTGATGTTAACTGCATTTGTGTCCTTGTTCAGCTAAATATTTCAGGAGGGCAATGGAATATGTGAGGCATCTTTCAGCATCGGGGGAACACACCATCAGGTCATCTACACACTGCACTAAGACCAGGGAATTCAAAACTATCTAAATTTTCTTTGAGAGCGGCAGAAAACACAGCAGGGGATTCTGCGTAGCCCTGGAGCATGCGAGGCCACGTGTATCTCTTTCCTTCATATGCGAAGGCAGACCAGTACTGGGATTCTTTTTCAACCACTATACTAAAGAATGCATTCGCTAGGTCGACAACTGTAAAATAAGCTGAATTTTGCGGGCCCGGAGAAATAATAGAAACAGGGTTCGGCACTGCCAGTGCTCTATGATGCATGGCGCTATTAACTGCACCTAAATCTTGAACGAATCACCAGGTGCCGTCTGATTTCTTTACTGGTAATATTGGCGTGTTGCACAACGATTCAGGGCAAGGTATGACAATACCTTTTTCTAATAGAGATTTAAAGGCCGGGGCAATGCCTTCTACAGCTTCTGGACGCAACGGGTATTGATTTTTACAAGGCCTGTAGGAAGATTTCGGGGTAACCACTAATGGAGTAGCCCCCTTTATGAGCCTGACATCATATTTGGATGTTGCCCACGAACGGGCAGGTACTGAGGTGAGCCTTTCGTCTTTCATCTGCACTTGAAACAATTGAGGAAACATTGGGTACCATTACTTTGGAATACAGCTTATTTAATTTGGGTGAGGTAAGATAGCCTATATTGTTTGTAGTACAGTAACTTGACGTCATTTTGATATCAATACTTTTAATGGCAGGTGTAGATTTTGCCAATTTGAATGAATGAGTGTTAGACAGTGCTTTGTATGTGTGAGTAACTTGGCGTTGAAAACGTGTTTTTTATGATTCTATCTACATCCACCGGCGGTGAGAAGAGTCAAAAGTCTTACGCACAATATTCAATTCAAGCTTTAATGTTTGCAAACATAAGCTTATCCTGAGAAACACTCTTACCTAGTGCTCTGAGACGCAGCCCAGAGACATTTTTTTTTTATAGCAAAACCAGTTATAGGCTGTCATTAAAAACTGATAAACAGGATACATGAGCATTTTCAGTAATATTAATTTTAGAAAGGACATTTTGGTAGATGTGTGGCTTGTCCGTTCCTTCCTTTTCTCAGAATCGTTTCTCTGTCTTACTTTGCAAAAGAGTAGGCAGGTGTTTGTGGTTGGCATGTCCTATAGCACGTCTCTGCTGCAAACCTCTTTTGCACACACACTCGCACACACACACACACTTGCCAAAATGTAGACACACATATCTTTACTTTGAATTTTACCAACACAAATATTAGCCATTAGTACAGCTTTCTGCAAAATCTGACCAACACAAGATCTTTCACACTATTCGTGTTTTAGGTGGGTGCACAAATTACATCTAAATTGCTGGTAAACATTCTACAAATCAAGAGAGGGAAATTTATATTATCAGACTAATTTATGCAGAAACCAAATCACTCTGAAAAAATGGCAATCAGCTGTGGTCTCATGCAAATCATCATCGCCTCATAAGACGTCATTCAGAAATCTACTTCCTTATTTTCTCGGTAAAAAATATAAGAGCAGCACAAGGTAGTTAAAGTTCCCAAAAGATCTCAGTTGTTCAACGAACTCAATGCAGCAGGCAAGAAACTTGGACATTTTTATTTGTGAAGAATAGTTTACAAACATTATTTTTATTTTGAACCTTGACTTAGACTAAAAATTTATTTCGACATTTGATTGTCAATTGAAAGCTGTAAAATTACAATAGAGGGCTTTTCCCCTCCTCTCTCCAACAATCACTTTTGCGATTGTGACAGACTAATATTTTATCAGGAAAAGGATTTTGTGATTTGGGAGTGAACTGTGAAGTTTGTATGTATATATTGTCGGAGAAGAGTACTATTTCAAAGCTCCAAGACCATTACTGTTTAGATTTAAATATTGTTCAAAGAAGTTTCCAGCAGCATTACAGCATTTTTCATCTGAATAACCTATTTCACTGTAACATTTGCAGAAGGTAAGAAATCATTTAGGATAAATTTTTGAGAAAACTTGAACATCTGCATCGTGGGGGTGGGAGGATATGACATCCAGGGGTTATAAACCTTTATTGTATATCCCCTGTAACATTTGCGCATTACAGGAAAGAAATCCTCTGCTTGTCATTTCAGAAATAAAAAGTAACAAGTTTAAAAATCGTACGGAATTACAATATGTCCATATTTATGAATATGCAGTTTCAGAAAGGCAGAATGATGCACATAACTCAAGTAGAGGGAACCTTAGGCAAGATCACATTGAATCAAACAAACAGCTGAAAACAAAAAACACAAACAATTACCTCTTGTGCCAATTTATCAAAACATTATGATGATGATGATGATTACTCTCTTGGATGTCTTTAATACCTAAAAGGAACTGGGTTCTATACCTTAAGGTAGGTCACAAACCAGGAACAAGATGTTAGAAGTGATATCATTAATTACCATCTTTTTAGATGCTGCAACTGTGATTAAAAAATCCCTTTTATATCTCATTAGGACATGGCTGACTCTGGGGTCGAGATGTCACCCCACCCAACGAAAGAACCGTTGATGGGATCACAGGGATGCCACCCACCGAAAGAACCGTTGATGGGAACCCACCCTCCGATGGAACTGTGGGTGGGATTCGTGAACGACGTGCCCTTGGTGGGCACTTCCGCCGACATGGTGGACGGCTTCATTGCACTGCTCCTGGGAGACCGAAGGGCCGCGGAGGCCAAGGGCTATAAGGACTTTCTAGGTACGTAATGGGTGAGATGGATGATTTATTTCATTTGTTTCTCAATTGTTTGAACCAATCAAAAGATTTTGCTCTCCATTGCAGTTCACAGTGATTGGTTCAAATCAGTTACTGCATATGACAGCCTTTCTCCCATACTGCAACTATATCTGGTACTACTATTACTGCTACTGTTATGGAACATGTTTTGGGCTGTAAGGCTTTTTTTATTACATGTAGCATGGAGAGATGCTCTACACTTAGCCATGCAAACCAACGTTGGGGGAGGAGGCGAATACAAACTCCTTATGTAGCACATGTGCGTAAATGAAAAAATCCCCCTAAATTGAAGAAGCAGAAAAACAAGGGTGTTACAGATAGTTCAAAAGGGCACTAGTGGTTAACAGAAGTGCATAGTTACATTACATTTTATTTGGCAGACACTTTGATCCAAAGGGACGTACAGTAAGTGCATTCTGAATATAATTGAAGGTCATTAAAATTCTTATTGAGTGTCAGTTATCCATAGGCATGAACATTAATCTAGTTCACATATAAAGCAGTGGTGGAATCATAAAAGTAAGCTAAAGTCAGTGAAGTTATGGCAAGTCAAACCAGAAGTGAGGCATGATTATGAGATATGATGAAGAGCTACAACATGAAGAAGACCATACAAGTGCAACGAAAGTGCTGGGTAATGATACAAGTGCAATATGAAGGTGCTAGACGATCAAGGTACAAGTGATGTAAGAGTGATACTAGGTTGGGTGTAACCCTGCAGAGGAGTAGTGTTAAGAGTTACTCAAGGTTCAGTCAGAAGAGATGCATCTTCAGACCATGTTGGAAAATGGGCAGTGACTGAGTGGTCCGTAGAAGAATGGGGAGTTTGTTTCATCACTGGGGGTTGGAGAAGCTCAGTGATCGGGACAAACGAAAACCATTCAACCCGAGGGCAGAAGTGCAAGTTGCCCAGGCTGCAGCAGAGCAGAGTGGTCGAGCTGGCGTGTAGGGCTGAATTATGTCCTGTAGGTGGGAAGGGGCTGTTCTGTTGGCTGCAGTGTAGGTCAGAGTCAGGACTTTGAACCTTTGAACAATTCTTTAATGCTTAGAAGTAAGTGGAAAAACAAATTTTGTGTTCTTTGTTTTATGTAACTCCAAGCGGCTTACTTCCTCTGTGTAATAACTAGGCTATGATTGTTTTAGGGCAAGATGCTAGCTTGCAAATCTCATACAAATTCTAGCTTAATAAGCACTTTTACCATAGCTAACAATTGCTGCACACACACCAAGGTTAATGTCTACATTGACTCCTTCCAATCAGCAGGTATCTGGCTTAGATGACTTTTATGTTCGAAAGGGTTCCACTTCCACATAATTATCAGAGCAAAAGGCTATGGGCATCGTTGAGATTGCTACTTCTGCTACCACCGCTGCTGCTATTACTATTATCACTGCTGCTGCTGTTGCTACTACTAATAGACACTACTGCGAACATGGCTATATTGCTTCTACTACTAAAACAACCACTGCCTCTAAAGCTATAATAAATGGATAGCAAAATGCTTGCCTTTTGTTGGTCTACAGGTTAAGAATATCATGAAATGTCTCTGTTTCTATCCAGATTCAGCAGGAATCGATGAACTGACGGCAAGGTCCATCCTTCAGAACCACGGAAGCCAGGCAGTAATTGGGTGCAGCGCCGAAGTATCCGAATACATCATTGACCACATTTTAATGGCAGGAACTAAAAAACCAAAGCCGAGCGCCAAAGAAATCAAAGCAGCTAAGGCAGTCAAGGACGGTGAGCAGTTATTCAAAGATCTTAATGAGTCTTTCAAGGTCCTCAGGGGTGAACTGAAAGGACTTTATGAAAACTTTCCTAGAAAGAATCCTGAAGGTGAACCCCAAGACCAGAGGTCTGGACGAGGAGAACATGTTTTCAACAATGGCCTGCTGAAGCTATATGGGTCCATAATAGATAAGTTCATTGAAGATTACGTCACAGACTCAAAGAGACAGACGTTGGTTGAGCGTATTCCGAACAGCCGAGCTAGTGATGCCTTTCAAGGGCACGCCAAAAACGGTTATCACATCAACTTGACCGCTGATCAGAGACAAAACATTAGCACTTGGGTAGTATATATTCCTGCCAATGTGCCATATATATCACTCAACGATATCCTGTTTGGACGCATGGCAGAAACCATCAGGGTCAATGCTGCTGACTACATGCATTTGTTGCATCTGAAGGAAACTAATACTGATGAGGTGTTGCATAGTTTTGCTCGCTCAGTGGAAAGGATGATTAAGTATCGCGTTTATCTGGACCCACCGGCTGCGAGACAGTGGTTTGCGGAAAACTCAGGTCTTATTCCTCAGTTTCACGACACTGAAAAGGGAGTGAAAGTAATGTTGAGGCACCTGGTTCCCCAGGACCCATCTTCGTTACTTTGTGTCTTTGTGAATGACCTGACACAAGCAGTCACAGAGACAGGTGCAAAAATTAAGGATCTTTCAGAGACAAGTTCACCAGTTCAAAAAAGAAGAGCTAATTATGCCGTTAAAAAATGAGTTTCTTTCATAAGTGATTTTTATCATCAATATAAATACAAGTTGTTTATTTCAAACTCTCGAAGCTCAGTAGATATGCTGCATTGATTTGAATTTTCGGGTGTGGGAATACGTTTACTCTGGGTACAGTGGCTTTGGCTGAATAATAATGCTAATAATAATGCTAATAATAATGATAATTCTGGAAAATACCAAACATCAGTTCAGGAAGTTTTATCTCCAAATTAGTTATTTAAATGTATATTAGAGACAATTTGTAACCACCACATATGTTTCTAATTGTATTCTCTTTAGTAAATCAACTTCAGTGTAATCAAGTAATTCTTTCAAGTGTAACCATGCATTAATTTGTCAGTATATGTTTTTCTACAAGATGTCAGAATGAGTTGCAGCTACTGCTGGACAAAATGATGTAATTGTTTGGGTGTTGGCGACGTCTTGAAGAGCTTGGTAAAATAAATTGTTTGCAAACGATTGTGTCCATGGTCTCCCATTAGATAAAAAGGCATCAGATTTGTAAACATTTTGAATATTTCCTGACTACTATGTACACTATATGACTAGAAGTATCTGGCTACCCCTTGGTATGGGACTATTTCTCATGTTTGGGCTAGGCCCCTCACTTCAGTAAAGGAATATCTTAATGCTACAGCTTTAGGCTAGCATGTCCTGAGTGCGTTCATCTATTAACGGATCAGAGAGTCGAATGTGTAGAACACAGGTATCAAGCTATCGAGGCCCGAGAGCTTGCAGGTTTTCATTTCAACCAAGCTCTACACCAGCTGATTTCCCTTATTAGCTCTCCCTTCTCTGGTTAATTATACACTATATAATGAAATCACCCCGCCGCAGTGTTTAGTAAAATACAAAAACTTTTTGCTCTCGATGGAACCAGTTTGACACCACTGGTGTAGAATGTCTTGTGTCTCTGTGGTCAACTGTTTGCCAGGTTTACCACTAGGTGGCAGCATTATTCATATTGAGATTTACAAAAGTTAGCATTTGCCTCCTCAAAGATGGTGGCTCTTTTTTCTCTAAATATTTGTCCTTTGAATTTACTCACTGAATATACTGTATCAATATTGTCCATATGATAAAATGAGGCTCAGCTTCATGCAGCTTTCTGCACACTGACTTTCAGTATAAAGTGAAATAGTCATTATTAAATAATCTGTGTCATTTCCATGCTTGATACGCACTGCACAGTCATGCACTAACTTTGGCCAGAAATGCTCATGCATTAACCCAGTAAACATTTTTGTGGTGGAAAGTCGGTGAAACGCTGTACAGGCATTCAAATGGAAACCCGGATACATTTTGTTGAAAAGTGATGGCTATCCCACATAAGACTGCATGATTTCCCTTCCCTAAAATAATAAAGCATCAGTATGTCAGAGCTGCATCAGCGTACCACACCTTATTTACAGCAGAAATGGAAAATCAGTTTTTATGTGTGTGTTACTGCCGCTGATGATACACTTTCATGGTCAGAAAAGAAAGAAATAACTTATATTCAGGACGGTAATATGCAGCCAATCCCTCAGGCTGTTACCGTGAACTTGCTAAATCGGTTTTCTGCATAGGTATAAAATGGTGCCCACTTCTGCTCCTCTTGGATGCTCTCCACCCTCATTTCATGCTTTATTCTGTTTTTTAATTTGTCTCCTTTCCCCTCAAAGTGATGCCCTTCATTCCACTCCCTCTCTCACCTTTGACCCTCAATTCTGCTCCCTCTCTCACTCCCCATCCTTCATTCCACTCCCTTACAAATAAGGACTTTACTACAACAAAAAAGGCAAACACAAACAGGGAACAGATAAGGCCACGAAGGGCAAAACAACAAACTCCAAAAAAACACAGAACAGAACACAGGCAGGCAGCGTACAGGCATGTGGAACACACAGGCAAACACATAAAAGAAACGCAAGAAGTCGAGTCAAGGGGACAAAGAACTTAAATTGACTGAAAACCAACAAGACACAGGAGGGCACAATTAACAATCAAACTAGGACAGGGTGGGAACAACGAGACACAATCAGAAACAATAATAAAATAATTGAAAGCAATAATAATAATTAACAGGGGAACGAGCAGGACACAAAACAGAAGTGCCGCCATCTGGCGGCCCAACAAAGGAAAAACAGAAACAGAAACACAGAACCACGCACAGAGAGTAACAGGGCCGCAGGAATGCTGGTTGGAAGGGTATTATATTTGTTATAGATGGCTCCGTTCCCCGAAAGTCAACAGCTTTAATATAGCTCAGATTTAAGCACCCACATGACATGAGTTGTTAAAAACAGCGTTTGAGCTTCCCATCCCCTTCAGCTGGTGTGAAGTATCCTCATGAGAGAAGTGTGGAGGGTGAGTGTGGAGAGTCTTAAAACGGTGAATTGTGTTTTTTTAAAAAAAATTTTTTTTTTTTTTAACTTGACGTTTTTTAGAGGACTAACTGATTTGTCTACTGACTTATTTTCAGACGAGGATCTGCTTACGGCTGAAATCTGAACTTGTGTGTCTGGACTACGTGTTTGCTTAGTGAATTTGTTTTCAAACTGCACCACCCCTCTGGGCCTGTCACAATACATACATGCATACAGTACCTTTTCTGAACTGTGCCATACAACTAGCTTGTGCGACGTCTTTGAGTGAGGCTGCATAATTTCGCTTCTCTAAAACCTACCAGGCCTACAGCTAAAACAGGAACACCCAGCCACAAGCTACAGAAGATACAGGGCCTCAGTACCAACTGCCGAATATGCCTGCCTTGTGAATAAAGCAGATTCATCGTAAAAGTAGCTTAGCGTCAAATATAAAACTGATACTTCTCCATCCTTATAACAGTAGTAGCAGTTGTGCAGATTCATACTGAAGCATCATTAAGGGACAAAGGCTTTGCATCCTTAAAAAGTGATGAGGAGAGGTCAAGTGATGGGACGTGCCGCTGTATATGGATTGTATGTCTGCAGTGTACATGTCAGTCAGATATTGCAGAAGGGTGTGCTAATGGTGTAGTGTAGATAACTGCTCTTCCATGCTACATGTGTGCCAGGCCATTCACAAACCTGCATTCATTAAAAGGAAATATTTACACAGTGAAATCATTTCTGTTTTTTGTTTTTATTTTTTTACACTTGTCTCCTTTTTCCTATAATTGATGTCTTGGAGGTTGACAACTTCATACTACAGCCAGCTGTGATCCTGCCTCCAGACTCTGAACCCCAGTGGTGGCAGTATAGTATAATGGGTAAGGAGTTGGACTTGTAACCTAAAGTTTTAAAGGTTCAATTCCCTGCTAGGACACTGCCGTTGAACCCTTGAGCAAGGTACTTAATCTGCATTGCTTCAGTACATATCCACACGTATAATTGGATTCAATGTTCCCAACGCAGCATACTTCAATAAAGTTCCCAGTCTTACATATCCATTGTGTGAATATGTTGTTTTAATCAACACAGGTTTATAGATGCAGCATGGAAGAGTAGTGTAATATAAGCTGTTAGCACAACTTTCTGCAATATCTGAATGACACAAGAAATTTCACACCATGCTTTAGGTGGGTGTACAAATGACTTCTAAATTGTTGGTAAATAATTCTACAAGTCAGGAGAGCAAAGTGCATGTTATCATTTCTGCAGAAACCAAACCAACCTGATGAAACAACAATCAGCTGAGATCTTATGCAAACCTATCTCAGAAATCTACTTCCTCATTTTCTTAGTGGAAAAAATATAAGTAGAACACAAGGAAGTTAAAGTTCCCAAAAGATCTCAGTTGCTCAACAAACTCAATGCAGCAGGCATAAAACTTGGACAATTTTATTTGTGAAGAATTATTTACAAATATTTTTGTCTTGAACCTTGACTTTGACTAAAAGATTTATTTTGACATTTGACAATGCAGGACTGTCAATTGAAAGCTGTACAATTATGACAGAAGGCTTTTTCCCTCCTCTCTCCAACAATCACTATTCTGATGATGACAGACTAATATTTTATGACAAAAAGAATTTTGTAATTTGGGAATGAACTGTGAGGTTTGTATATATATTGTCGGAGAAGAGTCCTATTTCCAAGTCTCATGACCACTACTGTTCAGATTTAAATACCAATCAAAGATGTTTCCAGCAGCATTAAAGAATTTTTCATCCAAATAACCTATTTTACTGTAACATTTGCAGAAGTTAAGAAATTATTTAGGATAATTTTTTGAGAAAACCAGAACACCTGCATTGTGGGGGTGGGGGGGGGGGGGGGGGTATGACAGCCAGGGGTTATAAACCTTCATTGCATATTCCCTGTAACATTTGCACATTACAGGTAAGAAATCCTCTGCTTGTCATTTCAGAAATAGAAAGTGACAAATCTGAATAACGTATGGAATTACATTATGTCCATATTTATGAATATGCAGTTTCAGAAAGGCAAAATGATGCACATAACTCAAGTAGAGGGAACTTTAGGAAAGATCACGTTGAATCAAACAAACAGTTGAACTGGTGTGGCCATGTATGAATTATGTTTATAATTGCTCCGGAGGAAATAACATAAAACATGAATAATTACCTGTTTTGCCAATTTATCAAAACATGATGATGATTATTCTCTTGGGTGTCTTTAATACCTAAAAGGAACTGGGTTCTAAACCTTAAGGTAGGTCCCAAACCAGAAACCAGATGTTAGTAATGTCATTAATTACTATCTTTTTAGCTGCTGCAACGGTGATTAAAACATCCCATCTGTATCTCATTAGGACATGGCCAAATCTGAGGTCAGGATGTCGTCCCACCCACCGATGGAACTGTGGGTGGGATTCGTGAACCACATGCCCTTGGTGGGCACTTCTGCCAAAATGGTGGACGGCTTCATTGCTCTGCTCCAGGGAGACCGAAGGGCTGCGGAGGCCAAGGGCTATAAGGACTTTCTAGGTGCGTAATGGGTGAGATGGTTGATTTCTTTGATTTGTTATTCAATTGTTTGAACCAATCAAAAGATTGGCTCTCTATTGCATTTCACACTGATTGGTTCAAATCAGTTACTGCGTCTGACAGCCTTTCTCCCATACTGCTACTATATCTGGTATTTCTACTACTGCTACTGTTGTGGAAAATGTTTTGGGCCGTAAGGCTTTTTTATTACATGTAGCATGGAGAGATGCTCTACACTTAGCCATGCAAAACAATGCTGGGGTAGGAGGCAAGCACAAGCTCCTACAGTCAACCCTTTTATCGTTTTATGATAACTATATAAAGTAAAATAAAAAAGTAACTTTTGGGGCGGCTATTGTTTGAGTCCTGCTGTTGGGTTGTGTTGCTGTGTTGCCCCGAGTGAGTCTCCAAATCGAGCTGCTGAGAATAGTTAGCGACAGGCCTTTGTTTCCCCCCGTGCTCTTGCAAAAGAACTGCAGTCATATATCCATTCTGCAAGTGAGAATGGCTTTGACATGTCAGGAAGTCCTGATGTTGGTGTGCTGGCCAGCTGTTGCTTAATTGATTCAAAACTGATAAGCGCTTCCTCGGTCCATTGGGCCATATCATGGGCGGCTAACCCACGGGCGTGTGCTAGGTTTTGCAATGGTTGTGTAAGTTCGGCGTAGTCGGTTATCCACTGTTTGCAGTAGCCCGTCATGCCTAAAAAGGACATTACCTGTTTCTTTGTGATAGGTTTTGGAATCTTTAAAATTGCCTCAACGCGTTCTGTTCCTAATGTTCGACCCTGGTGTGAGATAGTGTGACCCAAATATTTAACTTCTGGTTGGACTAATTGTACCTTATGTAAACTGCATTTGTGCCCTTGTTCAGCTAAATATTTCAGGAGGCCAATGGTATGACAATACCTTTTTCTATTAGAGATTTAAAGGCTGGGGCAATGCCTTCTACAGCTTCTAGACACAATGGGTATTGATTTTTACAAGGCCTGTAGCAAGATTTCGGGGAAACCACTCCATTAGTGGTTACCCTGAAATCTTGCTACAGATCTTGCGACATCATGTTTGGATGTTGCCCACAAATGGGCAGGTACTGAGGTGAGCCTTTCGTCTTCCACCGCCAGGCCGACGAAAGTTGAACGCTGTTCTGCGTGTACGTTCCTCTATCCGCTCGTCGTTTGAGGGAGTAGGGGTATGCCAAGACGCCCAGAGATGGCGAAAATTGGCTGCCATCAGGTCTAGTTACCCAATCAGTGGTGAGACAACATTCTTTTATCCACGGTCCCATGTCCTTCCTTTTTTATTGAAGGCTTTGCACAGTGACACGTGAGGCATGCTGTCTTTTACACAATAAAATTCTCGGATTGTCGGGGTCATTTGTACAGGCATTGCACAAAATTCTTTCCCTACGTACAGTGTTTTCCCTCTTATTAGATCACTCTCTGAGTGTCTAAAGAACCATTTCCTTTCCCAATCCTCATCTCTCTCTGCTCACTCAAGTAGTGACATGTATCTCCTTCGCAGAGCCAAAGCAATTCCAGAGCAATGCTACCCAGTGTTTCCTCAATTGTTTCAAGTCACTTGGCCCTGTGTTTTTTAATCTTACCATTTTACAATGTCATTCAAACTTTGTGTCACATCAAAGTATCCCAAATACCTGTAATTGCCTCTTGCAACACATTTAAATTAATGTAAAAAACTGTTGGTGAATACCTACAGGAAGCATATTCTTCCAGAAAACATACAGCATGTTCATACTTGCTTGTCAACTTCATTTTACTAAATGTACAAGTTCTTGTAAATTTGCTACTTACAATAAATACTGCATGTAAAATACATATTGTACATACACACATAGAATAATTCTTTATCCCCATGGGGACATTTCCCTCACAGTATGTTACATTCACATTTACGAACAAACATTTATACCAAGAAACATACAATCATTCGCGCAACAGAAAGGCTGGGCAGCTAAATACATACATACAAATACAAATTTAGACATATTGACGCCTATTCAATCAATCTTGACTGTTACAAACCCATCCACACATATATTTGGCCTGCCCATGTACTGTATGATTATACACACAGGGCCAAGTGACTTGAAACAATTGAGGAAACATTGGGTACCATTGCTTTGGAATACAGCTTATTTAATTTGGGTGAGGTAAGATAGCCTATATTGTTTGTAATACAGTAACTTGGCGTCATTTTGATATCAATACTTTTAATGGCAGGCGTAGATTTTGCCAGTTTGAATGAATTAGTTATAGACAGTGCTTCGTATGTGTGAGTAACTTGGCATTTTTGTACGTTGAAAACTTGCTTTTTATGATTCTATCTACATCCACCGGCGGTGAGAAGAGTCAAAAGACTTACGCACAATATTCAATTCAAGCTTTAATGTTTGCAAGCATAAGCTTATCCTGAGAAACACTCTTACCTAGTGCTCTGAGACGCAGCCCAGACACTTATTTTTTTTCATAGCAAAACCAGCGGCAGGCTGTCATTAAAAACTGATAAACAGGATACATGCGCATTTTCAGTAATATTAATTTTAGAAAGGACATTTTGGTAGATGTGTGCGGAGGTGGCTTGTCCGATCCTTCCTTTTCTCAGAATCGTTTCTCTGTCTTACTTCGCAAGAGATTAGGCAGGTGTTTGTGGTTGGCACATCCTGTCGCACTTCTCTGCTGCAGGCCTCTTTTTGCACACACACACACACACACACACACACACTTGCCAAAACGTAGACACACGTATCTTTACTTTGAATTTTACCAACACAAATATCAGCCATTAGTGCACCTGTCTGCAATATCTGACCGACACAAGATCTTTCACACTATTCATGTTTTAGGTGGGTGCACAAATGACATCTAAATTGCTGGTAAACATTCTACAAGTCAAAATAGGGAAATTTATATTATCAGACTAACTCATAATTTCTGCAGAAATTATTACCAAACCACTCTGAAAAAATGGCAATCAGCTGCGATCTCTTGCAAATCATCATCGCCTCATGAGACAGCATTCAGAAATCTACTTCCTTATTTTCTCGGTAAAAAATATAAGAGCAGCACAAGGTAGTTAAAGTTCCCAAAAGATCTCAGTTGCTCAGCAAACTCAATGCAGCAGGCACAAAACATATTTTTATTTGTGAAGAACTAAACTAAACTAAACTAAACCTTGACTTAGACTAAAAATTTATTTTGAAATTTGACTGTCAATTGAAAGCTGTGAAATTACGATAGAAGGCTATTTCCCTCCTCTCTCCAACAATCATTTTTGCGATTGTGACAGACTAATATTTTATCAGGATAAGGATTTTGTAATTTGGGAGTGAACTGTGAAGTTTGTATATATATATATATATATATATATATATATATATATATATATATATATATATTGTTTGAGAAGAGTCCTATTTCAAGGCTTCAAGACAGCAACTGTTCAGATTTAAGTACTAATCAAAGAAGTTTCCAGCAACATTACAGCATTTTTCATCCGAATAACCTTATTTACCGTAACATTTGCAGAAGGTAAGAAATCATTTCCGATGAATTTTTGAGAGAACCTGAACACTTACATGGTGGGGGTGGGGGGTATGACAGCCAGGGGTTATAAACCCTTATTGTATATCTCCTGTAACATATGCACATTACATGTAAGAAATCCTCTATTTGTTAATCCTCCTTTGTTATTTCAGAAATAGAAAGTGAGAAGTTTTAATAGTGTATGGAATTACATTATGTCCATATTTATGAATATGCAGTTTCAGAAAGGCAGAATGATGCACATACATAGAGGGAATTTTAGGGAAGATTACATTGAATCAAACAGTTGAACTGGTGTTGCTACGTATTAATTATGTTTATAATTGCTCCAGCAGAAGTAACAAAACATGAATAATTACCTATTGTGCCAATTTATCAAAACATGATGATAATTATTCTCTTGGATGTCTTTAATACCTAAAAGGAACTGGGTTCTAAACCTTAAGGTAGGTCCCAAACCAGGAACCAGATGTTAGAAGTAATGTAATTAATTACTATCTTTTTAGATGCTGCAACTGTGATTAAAACATCCCATCTGTATCTCATTAGGACATGGCCAAATCTGAGGTCAGGATGTCGTCCCACCCACCGATGGAACTGTTCACGAGATCACTGGGATCCCACCCACCAACAGAATTGTTGATGAGAACCGACCCTCCAATGGAACTGTGGGTGGGATTCGTGAACCACGTGCCCTTGGTGGGCACTTCCGCCAACATGGTGGACGGCTTCATTGCACTGCTCCAGGGAGACCGAAGGGCCGCGGAGGCCAAGGGCTATAAGGACTTTCTAGGTGCGTAATGGGTGAGATGGTTGATTTCTTTGATTTGTAACTCAGTTGTTTGATCCAACCAAAAGATTTTGCTCTCCATTGCAGTTTGCAGTGATTGGTTCAAATCAGTTACTGTGTCTGACAGCCATTCTCCCATTACTGTCTACCATTATAGCTCCTACTGTTACTATTGCTACTACTAATACTACTACTACTCCTGCTGATGCTACTATTGCTACTATATCTGCTATTACTACTACTGCTACTGTTGTGTAAAATGTTTTGGGCTGTAAGGCTTCTTTTATTACATGCAGCATGGAGAGGTTTTCTACACTTAGCCATGCTGAACAAAGCTGGGGGAGGAGGAGAATACAAGCTCCTTATGTAGAACTTCTGCATAAATGAAAAAAATCCCCCTGAGTTGAGGAAGCAGAAAAGCAAGGGTGTTACAGACAGTTCAAAAGGGCACTAGCGGTTAGCAGAAGTTCATAGTTACATTACATTTTATTTGTCAGACACTTTTAACTAAAGGGACGTACAATAAGTGCATACCAAAGGTCACTGGAATAACTACAGAACACAGGTCCAACAAGGTAAAATTCTTATTAAGTGTCAGTTATTCATAAGCATGAACATTAAGTCTAGTTCATATATAAAATATAGGCTGAATCATACAAGTAAGAATAAGTCAGTGAAGTTATGGCAAGTCAAACTAGAACTGAGGCATGCTTACGAGAGATATGATGAAGAGCTACGACATAAAGAAGACCATACAAGTGCAACAAAAGTGTTGTGTGAAGATACAAGTGCAATATGAACGTGCTAGACGATCAAGGTACAAGTGATGTAAGAGTGATACTAGGTTGGGTGTAACCCTGCAGAGGTGTAGTGTTAAGAGTTACTCAAGGCACAGTCAGAAGAGGTGGGTCTTCTGACCATGGTGGAAAATGGGCAGTGACTGAGTGGTCCGTAGAAGATTTGAGAGTTTGTTCCATCACTGGGGAACTAGGGTGGAGAAGCTCAGTGATCAGGACGAACGAAAACCATTCACCCGGATGGCAGAAGTGCAAGTCGCCCCGCTGCAGCAGAGCAGAGTGGTCGAGCTGGTGTGTAGGGCTGAATTATGCCCTGTTAGGTGGGTAAAGGGCTGTTCTGTTGGCTGCAGTGTAGGCCAGAGTCAGGACTTTGAACGATATTGTAATGCTTAGAAGTAAGTGGCAAAACAAACTCAGATGTTCTTCATTTTATGTAACTCCAAGGAGCTTTTCTTCCTCAGTGTAATAACTAGGCTATGGTTGTTGCTAAGTTGTGAATGTAATACTAATACTAGCTTAATAAGCACTTTGACTATAGCTAACAATTGCTCAACACACACAGATGTTAATGTCAACATTGACTCCTTTCAATTAGCTGGTATCTGGCTTAGATCTCTTTATGTTCAAAAGGGTTCCACTTCCACATATTTATCAGAACAAAAGGCTTTGGGTATCATTGAGATACAACTACTACAACAACTACTACTAATACATCTACTATTGCTACTTCTGCTACCACCACTGCTGGTATTACTACTACCACTGCTGCTGTTGCTGCTACTATTAGACACTACTGCTAACATGGCTATATTGGTACTACTACTAAAACAACCATTGCTACTAAAGCTATAGTAAATGCATAGCAAAATGCTTGCATTCTGTTGGTCTATAGGCAAATAATGTTATAACATGCATCTGTTTCTATTCAGATTCAGCTGGAATCCATCAACTGAAGCCAGGGTCCATCCTTCAGAACCACAAAAGCCAGACAGTAATCGGGTGCAGCGCCAAAGTATCCAAAGACATAAACGACTACATTATACAGGCAGTACAAAAACCAGGGGCGAGCGCTGCCATCACAGCAGCTAAGGCAGCCAAGTCAGGTGCCGATTTACGCAAAAACCTTTCCGCATCTTTCGAGGCACTCAGGGGTAAACTGAGAGAACGTGGTATAGACCTGGCCAGAGATGTGATCCAGACCCGAAGGTCTAACCGGGGAGAACACGTTTTCAACAACGCCCTGCTGGGGCTATATGGGTCCATAATCGATGTGTTCATTCAAAGACACGTCACAGGCGGTGACAGAGTGACGTTGGTTGGCCGTATTCCGAACAGCCGAGTTAGTGATGCCTTTCAAGGGCACGCCCCAGACGGTGATCACATCGACCTGACCGCTGTTCAGAGACGAAACATTAGCACCTGGGTGGTACACATTCCTGACAATGTGGTATATGTACCAATCAACAATATCCTGTTTGCATACATGACAGAAACCATCAGGGTCAATGCTGTTGACTACATGAATTTGTTTCGTCTGCAGCAAATTAATGAAAACGTGTTGCATATTCTCGGTCGCACGGTAGATTGGATAAATACGCATCGCGTTTATCTGGACCCACAGGCTGCGGAAATATGGTTTGCTGAAAACCCAAATCTTATTCCTCAGTTTCACACAACTGAAGATGGAGTGCAGCTAATGTTGAGGCACCTGGATCCCCAGAGGTCAACCCTGTTACGTGACTTTGTGAATGACCTGATACAGGCAGGTGCAACTTTTCGTTAATGGATGTTAGGAGTCCGCCATCTCTTGCAGATGCAAGTGGACCAGTTCAGAACAGAAGCCTCCGTTCTGCCTTAGTGTTAGAATTTTAAAAATGCTTCGTGGCTTACGTCAAAACAACTAATTATGTTGTCACAAAATGAGTTTCTTTCATAAGTGATTTTTATCATCAATATAAATACAAGTTGTTTATTTCAAACTCTTGAAGCTCAGTAGATATGCTGCAGTGCTTTCAACTTTCGGTTGTGGGAGTACGTTTACTCTGGGTACATTGGCATTGGCTGAATAATAATAATAATAATAATAATAATAATAATAATAATAATAATAATAATAATAATGGAAAATACCAAAAATCAGTTCAGGAAGTTTTATTTCCAAATGAGTTATTTAAATGCATATTAGAGGAAATTTGTAACCACCGCATATGTTTCTAATTGTATTCTCTTTAGTAAATCAACTTCTGTGTGATCTAGTAATTATTTAAAGTGTAACCATGCATTAATTTGTCAGTATATGTTTTTCTACAAGATGTCAGAATGAGTTGCAGCTACTGCTGGACAAAATGATGTAATTGTTTGGGTGTTGGCGACGTCTTGAAGAGCTTGGTAAAATAAATTGTTTGCAAACGATTGTGTCCATGGTCTCCCATTAGATAAAAAGGTATCAGATTTGTAAACGTTTTGAATATTTCCTGATTACTATGTACACTATATGACTAGAAGTATCTGGCCACCCCTTGGTATGGGACTATTTCTCATGGTTTGGGCTAGGCCCCTCACTTCTGTAAAGGAAGATCTTAATGCTACAGCTTTAGGCTAGCATGTCCTGAGTGCGTTCATCTATTAACGGATCAGAGAGTCGAATGTGTGCTTCAACCAAGCTCTACACAAGCTCATTTCCCTTATTAGCTCTCCCTTCTCTGGTTAATTATACACTATATATTTGAAATCACCCAGCGCGGTGTTTAGTGGAAAAGTAAATATCTTGGCCCTTGATGGAACCAGTTTGACACCACTGGTGAAGTGTCAAGTTTATCTGTGGTCAACTGTTTACCAGGTTTACCACTAGGTGGCAGCATTATTCACATTGAGATTTACGAAAAGTTTGCATTTGCCTCCTCAAAGATGATGGCTTTTATTTCTCTAAATATTTGTCCTTCGGATTTACTCAGAGATAAATGCAGCTTGGCAGTGAAATTTTTGGTGAATTATGAACTTGTCAAATTGTTTTGGTGGAGAGAAAACTGAACAAACTTGGGAGAATTAAGAATAAATTTGCACAGAATTCAGACCTGTTTTAATAAGTGAATGAAGCACTCCATGTCACAACATTCAGCGCTGCGACTTTGAAACTCAATTTTCTAGTCAACTGAATGTGTTTTTCTGGCTCCTCATTGAGTAAAGCAAATTCCCTTTGAGACAATAAAGGTTTTTTTTTCATTCAAATGATTAAAATGAATTAACCAGATAGCCAATCTGAGAACTCCTGAGGTTTTGTCTGTATGATGAAATGACATTTATTTTATTGTGAAGGTCAATGTGTTATTGTCATATATTCTGTTAGATTTTGAGCATCTTCTCATCAAACCAAATACGCTTCCTGTTTTGGCTTACAACATTGAAACGGTCAGCACTGTCCTAATTCTGAAAAACAAAATGACAGACGTTACCAGATTCAAGCATTTCTGAAGAATAGGCTGCATGATTATGTTAATGATCATGTCCCTGTTCCATGATTATGTCTTTGTTCCAGCATTTATCACTTTACTTTACAAGAATCAGAAAAAAGCACATAGAAGAATGCTGCTTTACCCTTCACTGTTGGCCATGAGGTCAAAAGCTTCGTTAATTTGATCCAGGGGAAGGGTTTTGGTCACAAACTCATCCAGTTGCAGTTTCCCTCTCATGACATCACTGACTAGCTTGGGCACGCTGTCCACACTCTTGTAACCTGTCAGAAGCAGCATCGTAAAAATCCAGTCACAGAACACTGTCCACACTCTTAGTGTGTCAGATACAGAATGCTAACTCCAACCACAGAACACTGTCCACATTCTTAGTGTGTTAGAGACAGAATGCTAACTCCAACCACAGAACACTGTCCACATTCTTAATGTGTTAGAGACAGAATGCTAACTCCAACCACAGAACACTGTCCACATTCTTAGTGTGTTAGAGACAGAATGCTAACTCCAACCACAGAACACTGTCCACACTCTTTGTGTGTTAGAGACAGAATGCTAACTCCAACCACAGAACACTGTCCACACTCTTTGTGTGTTAGAGACAGAATGCTAACTCCAACCACAGAACACTGTCCACACTCTTTGTGTGTTAGAGACAGAATGCTAACTCCAACCACATAAAGCTGACTATGCTCTAAGCTTGTCAACGCTCACACTCCGAGTGTGCCAGAAACAGCATTAGTTCAGCCCATTTTTCAATGGACAGCACATCAGATTTACTTTTCCAACCAAATATATATATATATATATATATATATATATATATATCAGTTAAAAAATGGTGACTGACTATATGAAAAATACATGTAAATCTAGCCAGTACAGGCTTTGGAACCTACCACCAAACAGTGACCCCTTCAAAGTCCGTCCGGCAAGAAATTGTACACATCGAGTGGACACGTCCTGACTGTCATTGTACCCCGTCAGCACACTGACACCCCAACCTTTCACACAGGACTCCAGAGCACTTCTCTGGAAAAGAATGTTATGAGCATTTACTACAGATTCATATTACATAAATGCATAATTATATTTTCTGTGTATCTCTTAACATGAGGAAGGATTTTTAGGACAGTGGCACATTTGCTGTATGCTCGTGTTCTACGTCTATGGGATGGCAAATCTATTGTCCACTGAATATACTGTATCAGTTATGTCCATAAGATAAAATGAAGCACAGCTTCATGCAGCTTTCAGTAAGTAGACTTTCAGAAGTCAGTGAAATGCCATATAGGCATTCAAATTGAAACCCAGCTACATTTGGTTGAAAAGTGAAAGGTTTCTAGCCCACTAGGACATAGCCTGAGTATATCCGGGTAAAACCTGAGCTAAATTAACCTACTGTAGTCTGTTCATGTCTCTCTCAACCTAGCTTTCAACCCCTCTAGACATCTAGACTCCAGCTTCTGCTCACTGGGAATCCAATGCCACACTCTCCTCTGAAAAAGTGTGCTAATTTCACAGCAGTCCCGTGGCCGTGGATGGGGTAAAACACGACCGTGGATGGAATGTCTGATGAAGACACCCCGTGCCCACCATCACGTCCACGTTGCCGACACACTCCAGGGCGAAGTCCACCCCTCCGTCGGTCATCTCCGCCAGCACCTGGCTGATGGGCTTGTCGTGGTCCTTGGGGTTCACGAAGTCGGTCGCCCCGAGCGCTTGGGCCTTGGGGAACTTGTCCTTGTTGAGGTCCACAGCGAAGATCCTGGAAGCTCCTGCCGCTTTGCAGCCCATCACCGCCGCCAAACCCACGGCCCCCAAACCGAACACCGCGCACGTAGAGCCAGGCTCCACCTGCAGGGGGCGGGGGGGCGGGGGGATTAAGAAGTCAACAGTAAGAAGACGCTCAAGTCACCAAACTGAGTTTCTGATTGAATGTTGATTTAATACAAGCCCAAGTCTCTGTCTCTAATGCCTATATTTAAAAATATTCACTTCAGCAACATTTAGTCCAGTTCTCATTCATAGATGTTAAAGTCTTAATTACTAATAACTATAGTATATCCTAACAGTCCTTATAGTATGTCCTACAGAAAGTTCTTAAGTCAGTTTTTATTTGATGCAGGTTGGTGGCTGTTCACTTTGCCTATGTTAAATAAAACTCTAAGGAAAACATTTAGCTGTAATACTTCAGGTCTCTTTCCGTTCAGACACCGGTTGGTCAACAGAACTACCAAAATGGGTGGAGCTACAAGAATTTTGAACCAATCCACATTCTTTTCTTAACATGGCATAATACCACAATTTGGAGTAAGTTTACTGAGCAACTGTCAGCACGTGTTGCTCCTCCCAGTTTTGGTTTCTCCCGTCGCGGTTGGCCACCTTCGCTGTATTGAGAGCCGCTCCGTAGCCCGTGGCAACGCCACAGCCCAGCAGACAGGCTTTGTCCAGCGGGGCCGAGTCCGGTATCTTGGCAACTGCAATTTCCTTGACGACGGTGTACTCGGAGAAGGTGCTGGTGCCCATGTACTGAAGCAGGGTCTGTCCTCTGCACTTCAGCCTGGACGTGGTGTCCGAGCTCACCTCCAGCCTTTTACCTGGCCTGAACAGCAGAGGTGGAAACGTCCCGGTTCAGGAAGTAAAGAAGTATTTTGGTCAAATCACCTGGGTTAGCTAATTAGTGCCATTTGTCAGCCAGGAGGTAGAACTGTTTTGTGAAATCAGCAGTATGGGTCGATCAAACCAGTGGCAGCTAGTACACATTATAGGATACATTTTATCGAAGCTTATTACACTTATACTTTATACTTCTCTTTCCAGTCTAATAGAAAAAATAAATCTTAATTAACATACAATAAATAATAAAAATTATAATTAAAAAAAGAAGATGCTGGGGGAATTGATTGATCGAATTGATTTTTTAAAAACTCCAGATTCCTGTTTTAGATTAGAGGTTTTATGTTTTACCCACCTTCCAATCAGAATTAACACACACAACTCAAGTAAACATGTCTTAAATTTGCGAGGAATGTGATCTGGTAAGGACTATTATTCCTTTCATTGAAGGATTTAACTGTCAGACCCAGTTTACCACCCTATGGTCCACTGACCAGCCATGCAGTTTCTTTAAAAGAGTTTACAAACAGGTCCATTGAATGTGTAGAATTGGACGGCATCCATTTCTCAGTGACTCGTATTGATGCGTTATCAAGAAGCTGAGTGGAGCGACAGCTCCTTGTATGGAACAGTCTGGAAGGCGATGTTACCTCTGGCTCGACCTGGAAAAAGAACATGAAAAGACCCTTGCTTAGAGACACTGGAATGCAATTTCTATTTAATTTATTTTTTGTCATTTTGTAGGAGCAGAATGATGTAATTTGCACTGTCCTTGTTTGGTAACAGTATTTGTGTGTGCATCCTTGTCTGGTAACAGTATTTGTGTGTGCAGCCTTGTTTGGTAACAGTATTTGTGTATGAATCCTTGTTTGGTAACAATATTTGTGTGCAGCCTTGTTTTGGTATTTGCACATTATTTACCAGCTCTGGTCACACTGATTGGTGTTCGGATTCCGGCAGAATCGGCACTCCCGGCACTGAGAAACAAAAAGAGGAACGACCGTGTCTCCTGAAAAGGAGGGAAAAAAACTTTGACCTAGCAGCAGACTTCACTTCAAGCAAACTGCACAGCTTACAGTCTTTTCCATGTAGTCCATTTATGTAGCTAGATCTTTACTGAAGCAATGCAATGCCGGTAATGTAATGTAAGAGCGTCTGCTAAATGCCTGTAATGTAATGTAAGAGAGTATGCTAAATGCCTGTAATGTAATGTAAGAGCGTATGCTAAATGCTTTTAATGCAATGTAAGAGGGTATGCTAAATGCTTGTAATGTAATGTAAGAGCGTATGCTAAATGCTTGTAATGTAATGTAAGAGCGTATGCTAAATGCCTGTAATGTAAGTTGTAATGTAATGCCTGTAATGTAATGTCATGTAATGCAACGTAATGCCTGTAATGTAATGTAATGTCACGTAATGCACAGTAAGGCCTGTAATGTGTTGTAAGTTGTGTCAGAGGGCTCAGGACGCGTCGGTGCACCTGCTCACCTGGTTTAAACCTGGTCACTCCTGGCCCCACGCTCTCCACAGTCCCCGCCCCCTCATGGCCCAGCACGGCAGGAAACCCCTCCCCCCTGCCACGCTCGTGGAGGAAGTACAGGTCTGTGTGGCAAACCGCAGCTGCAACAATCTGCAAATTATATTGATATACATACTTTAAATCTGAGATATGACTCACAAAATTGTTTATCAATGGCAAGCGCCAGTGACACACCTGTGTTACACCTGCAGCACAGTGGACTTTACAGTTCTGGTCCAGGTGCTCCTGGAGGGCAGTACCAATGGCAGTCATGTCCCCCACAGTGTGGGTTCTAATCCTGTCTCTGCCAGCGCTCACTGTGGTAGGGAAGGCTGTAGGTTGGCACATAGTTAACTGTAATTCCACCTGGGATGGTGGGTTGGTAGGGGGGGGGGGGGGGGGTTCACCTGAGAGGATACTGCTTGCCATTCTCCTTATAGCACCCCCTCTGGTGGACTGGACACCTACAGGCTGCCTGCACTCAACCTCAGCAGTGACTGTGCAGTCCAGCTTATTGTGTGAGTGAAGCACCTCTGCTTGCAGGTACAGTGACAGTGCAGCGTCCACGCTGGGATTTGAACCTGTAACCTCTCAGTGACCTTGAATTCCTCACGACACATAGCATGGCTTATTGTGCGGGTGAAGCACCTCTTCCTGCAGTTGCAATGACAGTGCAGTGCCAAAGCTGGGATTTGAACCTGAAACCTTTTGGTTACCTTGAATTCCTCACCTCAAATAGCATGGCTTATTGTGCGGGTGAAGCACCTCTGCTTGCAGTTGCAAGGACAATGCAGTGCCCAAGTTGGGCTTTGAACCTGTAACCTTTATGTTACCTTGAATTCCTCACCTCAAATGGCGTGGCTTTTTGGACTTTGTCTCACCTTGATGCGGATCTCGTGAGCCTCGGGTGGCGCGACCTCGATCTCCTCCATGACCAAGGGTCTGTTGGGCCCCCAGGCCACCGCCGCCCTGCACTTAATCGCCTGGGAAGCAGAGGCAGGTGATTGGCTTACCTGGACATGGAGCGGCCGCTGCTCTTTGAACTGTAAATTCCTCGAGGTACTGCTCAAGCAGTCATGATAAAGGTTTGTAGCTCCTATGTGCATGAGCAATAAACCTTGCTTTGATTTACCTGAGACATTTTACAACGTTTCATAAAATGGAACGTAAGACAAACCTTTGAAATCATGACATGGAAATCATTATTGCTCCAGCCCCATATGATCCAGATACTTGAAACCAATACAGATTTGAAGGCCCCAAAAGCACAACAGCCAAAATCAACACAATGACTTTGGGACAGATTTGCAACACTGGGGTTGTATAAATGATCTCACTGGCATCACTGGCTATGAGGCCCTGGACCTCCTCATTTACGCTTGCAGGCACACTCTACTTTGGTTTGTCCTTGCAATGAAGGGCATGGCTATATCTTGCACCATTTTCCCAAGTCCACTGTTGCAAAAGCATGTACTTTTATGCAAGTGGGTCAATGTTGAACATGTGTGTTTACTTTTCGTTTTTTTGGGGGGTCGTACTCCTGAGGTCAATGATTCAAACAGCCAAAATAGAGAATGCTATTATTTGCATTACATCAGTGATTTTGTGGGCACTCAGTGTAGTAGTACTAGAATAAAAGCAGGATAATTCCTCTGGGGTACTGCAATTGTACCCCTGATTGAGGCATTTAACCTGAATTATTTCAGTAAATAGCCAGATGTATAAATGCACAGTGTGGGAAAATTGTAACCTGCGGCATCTGTTAAATGCTAAAATGTAAATGTAGAGATTTAGATTCATCTGGTTTGTCAGCCACCCAAATTAATTTATTGAAACTAGCCACTGTAGCGCATATTGTAATTTAATAACATTAAATAAAGTTTTAAATCTGTGGAAACTTAAATAAAGTTTTGACATTGTGGTAACATGATCATTTTAAATAAAACTTTAAGCCTGTTCTGCTTCATAATATTAAGCAAAGCTTTGAGCCTGTGCTAACTTGATAATGTTAAATAAAGCTTTAAGCTTTCTAACAGTGTTTTCCTTATATTAAAACATATCACTTAGTTATAAAGCAGATTTATGGCAAAAGGACAAATGATGGAGACAGTCTTAAATATACTTTTACTCTGGTCATATTTTAGCAAAACAAAGTATATGTACCCAACTCCAAAAAATGGTTTTTCGTGTTGTAATATACGTAATAAAAAGAGATGACCGTGGCCTAATGTTAAGGAACAATTAATAACAAATGAATTTCAGGCCTCAAATAAAGCACATGCTAAGCTAGTTACAGCATCGTCTATAAGAATGGTCTAGTAAAAGGAATAGTGTACATACCTTTCCTACAGTGGCCATTGTAAGAATATGAGTATCTGAATGAGCGAGCTCTATGTGAGACTCACAGAGTCACGGCCTGGCTAATGCTCCCTCTTCTGTGCAAATACTGAACGTCTGTCATAACCCTTTCCACAACGATCGATTGGTTTGTTTAATGTGTAGATTGGGCTGAAATATATATGGTATAGGGGCACAAATGTACTTTTGTCTCTCAAGCGAGAAAGTAGAATTCATGCAAAGTAGTTTGCACAAACTAAAGCATTCAAATGATATTCAAACTGAAATTACATTTTAAAAGCCAATCATTCCTTTAAAGGCTTTGCAAACACACTTATTTGTTGTATACTGCATACCGAAATATTACAGGAAATGACTACAGCTTGCAAACATCATATTGAGAGAGTGTTTTTATGTTGTTGGGAAAATGTAACAAGCAGTCCCAGAGCAACAGAGCAGGAGCAGAGGAAAGAATATTCTTTAAAACGGTGGTTCCCAACCCTGTCCCTGGAGACCTACCATCCTGCAGGTTTTCACTCCAACTCTGATAAAGCGCACCTCATTCAGCAGCTGGAGAGGTCATCGAGCTGCTCATCAGTAGAATCAGGTGCGCCAAATTAATGTTCGAATAAAAACCTACAGGAGCCATCTCCAGGAACATGGTTGGGATCCACTGCTTTAAAAGTACTGTGTTGTACTCTCTTGAACAGTAGGTGGCAATTCAAGCGAGTAAAACAACAATAATAATAATAATAATAACAACTGTGAGACAAGGAGCAGATTCAGTGGCTGAAAGGAAGGTGTCTCCCTAGTGATTTTAGCTCACGTGCTCCAAAATTAAATGTGCAGCTTGCAGGGTCTGGAGAGGCACAGCAGGGGGCACTCTCCTATCACAGCAGTGACCCGTTCAGCACTGTTTGCGTTTGAATGCTGAAATACCTGAACGTAAGACTGCCAGGGGTTCGTTGCAGATTCTGTAGACGAGCCAGCCGCTCAGCGCCACACTTTAACAGCCAAAGACCTGTCTCCCTGCCATCGAAGATAAAATGCTCCAGTTTGAGCCGTCTTATAATTATTCTTGAAGGGCTGTATGACTAAGCACGATACCGCAGCAATGGATGTTTTTTTTTCATTGGGCATACCTCTTCAAGAATACACATAAGATGCCTTAAACTGGAACATCTCAGCTTCAAAAGCCGGGAGACAGAAAGTTGATTTGCAAGAGTTCAGAGGGTAAGCGTCCGGTTTTTTCTTCAGAATCTGCGATGGCCCGTGTCATTCCTACACTCACGGAAATTTGATTTAAAGAGCAGTATAATGTTTAGGGAACTGAGCTTTCTCAGAATCTGAGGTTGTAAGACTGATCATCGGGTGGGGCACCGGTGTTAGGGTTAGGGTTAGTGTCCTTAAGCAAGGTACATAGGCTGAACTGCTTCAGTAAATATCCAGCTCTATAAATGGATGGAAAATGAATGCAAGCTGCTGGGCAAGTGAGCACTGCATTTGGATAAGAGCCAGACTGCTAGCTGGGTTAATGCATTGAAGGTTAATGTTTTACCAGCAAATGCCTTAGCGCCCCCCCTAAATATACAGTTTAAAAAAAACACTGTGTGGAGATTATTCAGCAAGCATTTGTCAATGAAGCAAGAAGCCAAAGTTGTATGGCCTACAGTAAGCAGTGAACTGCCAGAATACACTTAATTGCTTTAATACACATCTTCTCACTGCTGCATAAACACTGGAGGCCATTTTCATGTAAAACTTTTTTTTCTCTCCTTCTTCATACTTTGTTTATAATTGTTGGTTGGCAGCAGGGAATTATCGCTTAACAAATCATGCACAAGTAGGGCGTCCAAAGTCTCTAGTCTTCTGTTAATATTTTCCTTTGCTCAACTGTTTAAACAGAGATGTGTACACTGTTGAAGTGCATTTGACCTGAATTGCACACCTCGAGGAAAAAAAAAAAAAGACTGATCTGTGTGCATATGCGGCTCACTGCTATTGGATGCCTGTAGGGGATGAAGCCCAAAACAAAATAATCTTGGGACAAACAAGTCACATGGTTTGAATTTACCTGCTTTATTGTCCTCAGAGACATGCGAACACAGAAACACACCAATGGATAAACCATTATTTCCATGAAATATATTGCCACAGAATTTAACACATAATTGCATAGTCGTATACTGAATGTAAAATAGGCTGAATGTCAAGAAATTCTAATTTGTTCAATTTTGTTGTGAGGACACAATTTATAGGATGTATTTAAAAAATCCTTTTTGAAGATTAATCTGAAAAGATATTTCAGTGATTCGCAGGAATTGGCGTACAGTATGTTTAATACTTTTTAAAAAATCATGCAATTAAACTGCCCATGATTATACATATTAAACAGATTATGCATACAATTACTGGTCATAATCATCCAATTTAACCAGGTCATAATCATCCATGTAAAATTTGCCATAATCATCCATAAGGCAGAACTGCCAGTTGACTTCATGCATCTCATTGCTGCTTCATACATGTCAGGGTCATTGGGGAGGTGTCGGAGAAGTTGTGTCTCTGTGTCCCACCTTCAGCCTGCCTCTCCAATCAGGCCATTTTCAGGACCGTTCGAATGCTTGAGAGAGAGAGAGAGAGAGAGAGAGAGAGAGAGAGAGGGAGAGAGAGAGAGAGAGAGAGAGAGAGAGAGAGAGAGAGAAAATCGCTAAGTGACGTCAGCCTTGATTTGGAGTGAAATCAGTGATTTTGTTTACAGCGCTGATGTAGCCTTCATTCCTTAAGTTTGTACACACAGTAAAGTTGGGGATGAAAAGGGTGGATTATATTTGTCAAGGTGAGTAAATCAGTGCTTCAGTCAGTTAGTCAGTCAGTCAGTGACTTGGAGTGCCAGTCATTTTATCTGTCAGTCATTCAGTCAGTCAGTCAGTGACTTACAGTACCCGTCATTGCGTCTATCAGTCAGGTGTCAGTGGTTGTTCTGGTTGTTAATTAAATATATATATATAATTTACCTTTTCCCACTTGTCATGAGGTCGAAAGCCTCATTGACCTTTTCCAGGGAAAGGTTGTGGGTCACAAACTCATCCACCTTCAGCTTCTTGTTCATGTAGTCATCGACCAGCTTGGGCACGCTGTCCACACTCTTCCACCCTGAAGCACAGGAACACATCACACAAACAGCGCTGAGCAAAACATGCTGGGAAAAACAACACTTTCAGCCTAAAGTGCACCGTGCATCACACACACAGCGTCGAGCAAAACATGCTGAGAAAAACAACTCTTTCAGCCTGAAGCCCACAATGCATCACACAAACAGCGCTGACCAAACATGCTGAGAAAAACAACTCTTTCAGCCTGAAGCCCACAATGCATCACACAAACAGCACTGACCAAACATGCTGAGAAAAACAACTCTTTCAGCCTGAAGCCCACAGTGCATCACACACACAGCGCTGACCAAATTAACCAAGGAAAAAACATGGTGTAGAAAAAATCCTCCATTCCTTATTTAAAAGTCACGTAACAACAAAAGTATCCAATTTTACTGCGATATCCAATATCTTAACGTCTGTGCAAACAAACAAGCAGAATTCTTCACACTTCACACACACCGATTCGATATGCTTACCACCAAAAAAGGTTCCCTTCAGGGTACGGCCCAGCAGGAGGCTCATGGGGGGCACGGACATATCCTTCTCCTGAACGTACCCCAAGATCACACAGGTCCCCCAGGCACTACGACAGGAGGCCAGAGCAGCTCTCTGAAAGGAGAAGAGCACAGGTTCACCTGATCCACCATGACACGTCTTCCCCATAACACAGAAGTAGTCAGAGCCGCCAGATTTTTGTAAATTTATCAAAATCGGACAGCAGGCTCAGCTGGAAGCATAATTATGAATGATCCTCTAAGATATTGGACACGCTGGGTGGGGGGGGGGGTTGTGTCCCTCTCAGAACCAAATGGGGAATCATTGACATGACATGCATTTTACAATTTACAATTTAATCTTTTAGCAGATGCTTTTACCTGAAGCAACTTGACAAAAGTGCATTTCACATTTTGACTGTGGAGGGGATGAGAGTCAGACAGGTGAGTCACAGAGAGAGTCCTCTCGTCAAGCTCACCATCACGTCCACGTTGCCGACACACTCCAGGGCGAAGTCCACCCCTCCGTCGGTCATCTCCGTCAGCACCTGGCTGATGGGCTTGTCGTGGTCCTTGGGGTTCACAAAGTCGGTCGCCCCAAACACTTGGGCCTTGGGGAACTTGTCCTTGTTGAGGTCCACAGCGAAGATCCTGGAAGCTCCCGCCGCTTTACAGCCCATCACCGCCGCCAAACCCACGGCCCCCAAACCGAACACCGCGCACGTAGAGCCAGGCTCCACCTGCAGGGGGCGGGGTTGGGAGGGTAAGAGATGAAAACCTCACAAGAATTCTTTCACGGATTATAGAACAGGCGGTCTTCTCACTGGCAACCGAACTGCCTTGACCAAAACATGAATGTAACAGGGACAAACTTTTATTTAAAAAAAAAAAGAGGCAGGTTAAATGCGATTAACGCTGTAACTCCTTCTGCAAAAAAACCCCCTTCTTTCAATGCTATTACTGTGACTGCTATCATCTTTTATGATCTATGTTCGAATGCATTTGCATTTTATTTATGTATGAACCCCAGAAAGCACAGTTAAACCGAACTAAATGGCACCCCCCCCTGTGGTGACACACGTACACATGAGCACTGTAACTGTGTGGATGTGGAAGTGGAGAGTGTTTTTGACTCCTGGGTGAAGACACGCGCGCGCGCACCTTGGCAGAGTTGATGGCGGCTCCGTACCCCGTGGAGATCCCGCACCCCAGCAGGCAGACCTTCTCCAGGGGAGCGTCCTTTCGTATTTTGGCCAGCGCGATGTCCGAGACGACCGTGTACTCCGAGAACGTGCCCAGGGCGAAAAACTGGTAAATCTCTTTCCCTCGACAGGTGATCCGGCTCGTCCCGTCCGGCAGTACCCCCTTCACGCTCTGGTCCCTGCAGGTGAAACAAAAGATAGTGTGTGTGTGTGTGTGTGTGCACTGGCTGACCCATAGGGGGCTCACAGGAACCCCTGCCTGAATAGAGGGACTGAATGCATTTGTGCTGGGTTTGGCTTTGCCGTTTGGTAGGTGGCAAGCTTAGCATATAGAGATTTTTCAAGAAAAAATTTCCCAAAACCATGAAAGACTAATTGTGTTCTCCAATGGCTGTATTTCCCCCAGAAGCATGTGCAGCATTCCTGTATCCGCTCGTAATATGCATATTAGGAAGAGGGCTGCGTCGCTCACAGGCTAAACAGCAGCACGCAACACCCCCGTGAGAGGCCATGTCTCAACATTTCAAAGGCAGCCGGCAGGCAAAAGCATCAGAAAAAAAGAGCAAAAGCTGAAAAAGAAAGTGAGAGAAATGAGAGTCCGCGATAGACTGGCAGCCTGTCCAGGGTGTATTGCTGCCTCTCGTCCCAGTAAATGCTGGGATAGGCGTCAACACACCCCGACCCTGCCCAGGATAAGTGGGTATAGATAATGGATGGATGGATGGATGGATGAAGTGAGAGGGATCCATACCAGTTTGTCTTGCACATGTTCGTTTTCGGGCTCTGGCAGTATTCGCACTCTCTGCACTGAGCCGCGAACAGAGGGATGACCGTGTCCCCTGCAGAAACGCACACAGGAGAAGAGAAGGGAAGGGAAGGAGGGACGGAGGGAGGACACGTTAGAGCGGGAGTTACAGGAAACACCTCAGAGCGTGTTTCCCACCCAGCTGGACTACCCAGCAGCGCCTAGGGGGAAAACGAATAGTGAGCGTAAGCGCGAACGCGTTGGGCGCGATGGGGGTCGCAGAACTTCACCTTTGGAGAATTTGGAGACTCCGGGGCCGACGCTCTCCACAATGGCCGCTCCCTCGTGCCCCAGGACGACGGGAAAGGTGTGCATTCCGCCTTGCGGCAGCGACGTTTCTCTCAGGACGGCCAAGTCAGTGTGGCAAACCCCGGTGGCCACGATCTGTCCCAAAATCACACAACAACCCTCCCTTCAGTCTGAATAGGCACACAGCACCCCATCCCACACACATACACACACATGCATACATCATAACTGAATTTTTTAATGTGCAGTGTCTCTCTAGCACACGCACCGATCCAGGATAGCGGATTGCTGCCCGACGCAGGATGAGAGCTGTAACCATGACGACGCTCGGGGCGTGAACGTTACCTTGATGCGGACCTCGTGGGCTTTCGGCGGGGCCACCTCCACCTCTTCGATCGACAGCGCCGTCCGCGGCTCCCAAGCCACCGCCGCCTTGCACCTGATCACCTGGAACAGTGCAGTCCAGACAAAGCAATCATGCCTTCTTTTGATTTATTATTTCATGAAGGTCGGCTGATTTACAAACATGATCTCCTGGCCGCATTCAGACTGAATGATTTATGGACTGAAGTAAAACTCAAGACAGGCGGGTTTCCTCTGGCTGCTAACTCGTTCTTTCTGACAGTTAGTCAAACAGAAGTTTCCTCTTGTCTTTCCACAGCAAAAAACATTGCTATCTCCCTCTCTCTTTCATTCCCATTTAAATGATAAATATAAGCGATTTCAAACATTCTCCAGACGATCCGTTACCTTGCCTTCAGTCCCCATGTCTTCTCTCTGTGCAAGTGCCAGGTGGCTCGCCCTGTCGCCAGATGAATATCAAGCGCAATCAGTCAATTCCTGGTTAATGATTGGCAGAAACTCTCGCTCGTACGTGCGCGGTATATAAAACGATGATTGATGTCACTTGAAGCGGTTTAAAAACGCTTGGGGTGAGACAATCAAACTTGATGGCAGGTCTTTAAGCGAATCGCCGGGAATGACCTCTTCAAGGAGCACGGCAGCCTTTATGACAACTGCACTTCCCTGACTGCGATCCAGCGAGTAATAGCCTGTGTCTGGAGAGTGGGTGGTACAGTTACAGTTGAGTGATGAGGACAGGTTCAGGATGACAACCGGTTCAGATGCCAGATGAAAAGCTGCCAGGTCTTTGGATGGGAGTGGGAAACCTCTCGGTCAATGCCATTCGCGCATCCTCTCAGCCAATCAGATGCCACCCAGACTTCCTGACCTCAGTTGACTGCATGAAACTGGGGGAATAAGTCACACGGTTTGACAGCAATCAGATTCAAGAGACTACTGTTCCCAGCCGACGCCCGAAAATAGGACCTCATGCTTACTTGCAAAGTAAAATTTGTTAACGGCCAACAGGATTTGTACTGTAGCTGCTTTTTAAAAAGCAAAGTTAGGAAAAAAAACATAATGTTAAGTGCAACATTTTAGCAATATTTTAGCCCCAGGTAAGAAGAAGACTTAAGGCAGGGGTTAATCTGAAGGAATCTCATTTTGATTTCAACATGCAGCCCCCAGCACACATAAAGACCCGTTAAGTTTAGAAAAATGTTTGGAAGCACTTCATGTACAGTAGCTCACAGTAACACACTTAATTAGTAAAGGACTGCGACTGCTTTGCAATGTTTACGTTGGATGTAGGCTACTAAGCTTTGGCAAAATCACTATTAGGATACACTTTGCTGGGGTTAGGTCACTCCACAACTTTCCTTTTGATGCATAGTTAAATTACATTGAAGGCATTTAGCAGACGCTCTGATCCAGAGCAAGTTATCCATTTACATATCATTTACACTGCATCCATTTATACAGCTGGACATATACTTAAGCAATTCAGATTAAGTACCTCGGGGCAACAGCTGTGTCCTTCCTTACCCGTTACACTACACCGCCACGCTTGTTCATGTTCATGCGCATGTATGCCTGGAATGAGATTATGTAAATTAGGCCAGTAAAGTGTTCCGTCTGACTTATTAAAGCATGCATTATTTGTAACTGCACTCTTTTGCGTGGGAATTTTTAGAACTGCTGAAAGCAGGAGCTGATTTGCCTTGATTTAGCCTATGGCGGTGTCTGCCTGTACACACACATCCTCTGCAGTCAAACCAGTTTGTCTTGAGGGCTACATGGGGTGAAGATGAACAAATGCATCTTCACTGATGCATAACACTCTGGAAAGGAGAGGGGATTTAAAATGTGTTTCACACATGTTTCTATTAACCACTTCTCACTTTTTTTCAGATGTAATAGGACGTTACATTGGTTTTATTGAAAGGACAACTACTTCTTTTGAAGTCACCAGCTGGCAGTTATTATAAAAACGCAGTTCAATCGGGTACAGTATAATTATCTGTGAATACAGTTTCACCTTTAGGTGTTCTCCCATAACGAGTTCATTCATGTCTATCCCTCCACCCACACTCATTTTGCAAGGATTTTCACCTGCTGGTCTATCGGTGTTAATATTCTTTCCTTGGTTGGACCACCCCCAGTGTCTTTTGCCCTTGTAAAGTTTTTCTTTTTGTACACTGCCTAATATCGAGCCATCTTTTCTTTACACGGTCTTCTGTTTGTTTTATCATACCTAATGTGTTAATCTCGTATGTGATGTCACTCCAAATTTTTATTCTCTCCCTTGGTGTTGTATTCCCTGGCTGTGAAATGGCATCGTGAAGCTGTACCTTGTTGACTACATTTTCTGATCTGTAAATTTAAGTTTTGTTTTTCTTGTGGTTCCCTCGCTACTTGTGCCTGATCGAGCCGTGTCCATTCCTTGGCACCTTCTAATCTGGACGTGTAAACATACCATATTGTTTCTGACCATTTTTTGTGGGTGCCTCCTCCCAGGAAATTGTGAATGAGGGCGTCAAATTTATTTGATTGTGTGAATAGAACTTGACAAATCTTTAATGTGAGTAGAACTTGATAAGTCTTTAATGTGTTTAATTAAAGATGAATGATATCTAAGACTGCAACAGAGCCGTAATACACAGATGGGAGACAAATTAAAAGAAAAACTGACATAAAATGTCCCAGTAAGGTGTTGGGCCACCATGAGCCACCAGAACAACTTCAATGCATCGTGGCATAGATTCTGCAAGTCTCTGGAACTCTACTGGAGGGATGGAACACCATGCTTCCTTAAGATATTCCCTCCGTTGTTTTTTCAATGAAGGTGGTGGACAGCACTGTCAATCAGGATAGAAATGTTTCATGATAACTTTGTGATGATTTGCAGTGACCTTTTCCTCTAAGGGTCCTCTACAAGTGGACCCAAGCCATTCCAGGTAAATGCCCCCCACAGCTTAACAGAGCCACCAGTCCCCCTCACTATCAGCATTGAGCATTCAGGCCTGTACCGTTCTCTTGGTGTACGCCACAAATGCGCTCGCCCACTTGTTGAGAATATGGTGACGGATGACTCGTCTGACCATATCTCCTTTTTCCTCATCTCTGTAGACAAATGCCTATGGTTTTTCCACCACTGAACTCTCAAATTTGCATCTGTCTGTAATGAAGGATGTACGTACTGCATCCCTACTATAATATTTCTCTATATGTAGTTGTTGACAGACTGACACAGTCTGATCACGTTCTGCCCTGACATCTGCCTTCACCCGAGAAAGAGTTCCTCTTCTGTTTTTTCTTACATATTGCACTAATGCATGAGCAACATGATCATCGAATGCACACTTTTGACCACAATTTCCGACCCTATTTAATGATGTCTTTCCCATAGATCTAAATGCAGATGTCACTTCAGTCACTATTCCTATTGAAACACTAACCAGCTGAGCAGTCTTTGTGACTCAAGTTCCTGCCATCCATGCCCCAATAATGAACCCGCTTTCAAAGTCACTAAGATCCATTCCTCCTGCCATCTTGATCCAAAATCAAGGTCAACTGGGCCTGCTCAGCATTTTTATACATGCCACAGAGCATGATAGGATATTAATTATGTGGCTTAATTGTATCATGCCGTGCACCTGTATGGAAGAGTCTGTATACGTTATGTTTCTCCACTCATTGATTCAGACTCTATGTTATATAATGTTTTAGGTTGCATTCCTTGGTCAATCTGGCTCTAAAAGTCTCTTCACAGTGTTTAAACATCTCATAAAAAACATGTTTTCAACATACAAAAATGCCAAGTTACTCACACATACAAGACATACCCCGTCTATAACTAATTCATTCAGACTGCCAAAATCCAGGCCTGCGATTAAAAGTATTGATATCAAAATGACGCCAAGTTACGGTACTACAAACAATATAGGCTATCTTGCCTCACCGAAATTACATAAGATGTATTCCAAAGCAATGCTACCCAATATTTCCTCAATTCTTTCAAGTCACTTGGCGTCATTTTGATATCAATACTTTTGATCGCAGGCCTGTGGTTTTAAAGAAGAACACAGGCCAGTAAGTACAGAAGAGCTGCCGTTGAATCCATATGGCTTTGCAATATTGTAGCCGGTTAATAACTGAACATGCAGACGGTACGTCATAATGCAGTATATATACGTTCGGTGAACGGCGGGTAGATATGGCTCAAAAGCAGTAATTGAGAAGTAGTAGACAATTATCAGTGAGGGTAAAAGCAGGTTAAAGAAATGTGTTCCTAGCTGGGCTTGAACCTAGGACCCCATGTTCCCAAGCCTGTAACCTTGCCCACTAAGCCACAGTAGACTAGCTATTTAAACTGGAAATGTTTCAGAATAAAAAGGTATGGGTATTTCGCGTGTGTATGCAAGTTTTTGATTGGGTCGTGTAGGTGAAGATTTGGCTGGTGTCGGTAAAATGTCCAATGGGGAGACATGTTGTTAGTGGGATTGGCGGCAGGAAAAATAAGAAGAAGAAGAAGAAGAAGAAGAAGAAGAAGAAGAAGAAGAAGAAGAAGAAGAAGGAGAAAATGCAAAATCCCCTTAGTTTGGAGTTTTATTGTGTGGACATATGAAGTTGTTTATGAATTCTGTCTGTTGAAATGGGGTGAGAATGTACAGAATTTAATGTTTTTAAGGGCTGAGGGTCTGTGGCTGTTGTGGTTATTTCTGTGGGGAACCCTGAAAAGTGCCAAACTCTCTGTGCTGTATAGATATGGGGCATGCCCCCGCCAAGGTGTAACTTGGCGGGATGGCATACCTGCCATCCCAATAAATGGAAGCAAGAGCACCATCTAGTGTCTCAAATGGCTATTTTAAACAGAAAATTGATCGGTCCACCTTCTTGAATAGGAGAACTCAGCACCAAATACCATGGCCGCCATAGGCAAAAACAAGGTAGCCGACACAACAAAAATGTAGCTAGCTGCAGGTTGCTTCACGGATTTTAAATTTGCTTATAATGTTAGGTAGCCTCATATTTGATTAAACAAAAGAAAATGCCTTTGAACCAGAGCTTTCAGTCATTTAAATAAATTAAGCAACTTAACATTGCTAAGAGGTAACTCAAAATCATTTTAACAATTCATTGTAACAACATTTGTATCCACAGAATTGTTTATAAAAACACTTCCCCAATTTTATATGGTGGCTATTTATACACCCAGTCGTAAACTAAAAAAAAGTCAGGTGAAGTACCTTGCTGAAAGGTACAAGGCCTGGGCCCTGCCTGGTCACTGAACCTGCAACGTTTGCAGCCCACTTCTGTATCCCTCATAATATACAGTTTGCATTTTTATTCCCTTAGGTGATAACAGAAGAAATATTTTTATATTTAATATTTATTTCATAGGCGGGGTCATAAACTACCACTGAGGACACTGAGATCATGTCATCAGTATTTTTTTCATGGGCATTTCCAAAGCCTAGATTTCATTTCATTCTTAGTGAGAACATCAGTTGAAATTTCCTCTAATTTAAGCCTAATCTAGAGGTATGTGTACAGCACTTGCACCCAAAATTGCATCCTCACCCCAGCCAAGTCTCTTTACCTCAGTATTTTTTTATATCCAGGTTACGCCCCTGTTTAGGGGAAGACACATACAATCATTACCAATTTGACGTTGTTACAGCTAACGCAATCTATCTCGCTAAAGCTTATAGCAGAGACTGTAAAAAATGGGTTTATACCAATAACAATGCTTTTTGCTGGCTAGCCGGATAATGAACTCAGCGAACTGACAATTTCACTTCTGTCACTAAGTTTCACCATAACGGGCTTCCGTAGTCGCGAAATTGTCACGTGGATGTACCAGGAAGAGCTGGACAATGCCTGGAACAATGAGAGCTCTTCCCGTTCTGTGGTTCTTCGTATGAAATATAACTGTTAGCTGTGTTGAGTCTGTTAATCCTCAACCATGTCCCTTGTATGTTATCAAATCAGCTGTCTTAGTCAAAACCAGATATAATTATTTTTACAATCGTGGCCCCAAAATGGCCAATTTCAGCGTCGCCTTCTAGCGTGATGAGTATTAATTGACCAGGGTGGTGGCACGCTAACGACAACTGGACAGCTATCAAACTTTTGGGTCTCAAGTGCGTTATTCAACAGAATGCCATGGGAAACTGCTGGAGTCAGTGCTATGGGATGTTCAGGAGGGAAGCTAACAGGATCCAGCGTGGAGGGGGGTAAGTTGAGCGTTACTGATAACATTTTTAATCGTTCCAGTGTAATACAGTGTCCGTGGTGCCTCTTGTTTTGCTATATTAGCTAGCTGCTCTACATTTGTAATATTTGAAGACTGGGCACACTAAGTGGTAACGGAATTTGGCGTCCCTTGCCTTTTGGTTTAGGAGTCATCCTGGAATTGTGGGTTTAATAATTAGGTGGATAGCTGTTTATGCTCGTATCGACCGCCTAACACAGACTGTTCGGCTAATTAGCCGGTCAGCCAACCTGCTGGGTTGCACTCTGCAGCATGGGTCTAAAACCCTAATCTTAGAGAACTGGGGGGGTTTGCTGGTTTTCGATTTAACTTTAAAATCAGTCATTAATTCGTATCCAAGAAGGCGAATTCGCAGGGTAATAATAAACTACTTTAATTGATCAGTTGGGTACAGATCCAGTGGCCTTCCAGGACTTGCTGTCCTGCGCGTGGAATATTTGACGTAGTTCTATCGATGCTGTTACATTGTTGCGATATTACATTGCAGTTAACGCTTCCAAAACGTTATCCTCGTGTGTTGCTGTACAATTATGTCTATCTTCACCAGTTACTTAACTTGCATTTTCGGACATTCGCCCATAAATATCACATGTGGTGTTCTGACACAGCTTTTGACGGATGTTTTCTGAGAAATGAGGCGTTTCTTTCTTTGCACAAACAATGCACGCACTCTAATGATTGGTGCAGTTGGCGCACGTTGCAAACCTCACAAATAGTTGGCTAGTTTCACTAGTTGCACTAGTCCTGCTATATAGGGAACTAGTGGACCGTTTGAGACACTGCCTGGGTTTTATGCGGATGAGTGTACGGTTTGCGTTCATTGATGTAATAAATAGTTTTCTGTCAATTGTTTTCCATGTCTTTGTTTGCACAGGTCCAAGTATTTCAGAAGCACCACCACTGGAGAGCATTACACTATAGAGGTATCTTAAGTCAGCTGCAGTTTTAAGTACTTATAAAATCAGGCTTGAATCACCTAACAGACTTTATGTAGTTGAGTAGGTACCATATGTACTGTTACTAAATGGCCTACATTGTCAGTAAATCTCAACGGTGTTTAACTGTTTTTAGCAATTTGCTGTGTTTAAAGATTTTGTTTGGTTTTGTTCATAAATTGCACGCAGCTCTGACTGTTATTTTATGTTTGTTTTTCCAGTTTGAGAACTTGGTGGAGAGCGATGAGGTGAGGAGGTGAACGTTGTGCATGGTGCCATGTATTGAGGAGGCGGTGTTGACGTTCTGTGTTCTAATACTTTATTGAAACGCTTATCAGTAATTATCATCGATAACAGATATCCGTGATGACCATTATCAGAGGTGACCATTATCAGTCATGACCACTGTCAGTGGTAACTGTTGTCAATGTTATCCAAGCAACTCAACGTACTTCTCATGATCCTGACCGGGGGTTGTTTGTCCCAGAATAGTCTTGGAGTGCTACCCACCGACTTCCTGCAAACACACAGTGCGGTCTGTCGGCCTTCTGACCGGTTTCATTCAGGACTGCCCAGGAGTTCAGTGAAGGCCCCAGGGCAGCTCTCACGGGGCACTTAAATCCTTCACACGCTTCCCTGTGTGCCTGCAATACAGGAAAGTGGCTGGCAGCCCGCTGCCCTTCTCTGCCAGCTGCCGGCTCCACTTTTGCCCAGTCGCCTTCGTTCGTTTTCCTCCCGATGATGTTAGCCGCACGTAATGGGGGAGAGAGCGTCCCGCTTCCCGCAGTCTCTTCCAGAACGGGCCGTTTGGATCCCCCTGCCTTAAGTGCCTGACTCTCTTGTCGGAGAGCCCGCGGCGCAGAGCGGCGTGTGAGACGTTACTCGATGATTTAAAGCGCTCGGGCTGGAGGATCTCCAGCGCCGCGCGTGACCGCAGACGGGGCCACCGGGCCAGGAGGTGTCCGTGCGCTGTTGCCACGGCGCTCGTTTCCCAGCGCCGTGTCGTATCGTTCTGCTGCACACTCCCAGCATGCCTTGGGGGTATAACCGTCCAACGGATGACACCGGCGGCGGAGTCCTTCTGACAGCCAGCGCAGCAACTTGACGTCCCAGGCTTTTGTTAAATATGTTCCGTGGCGTGACTCGGGCCTTGTTTTAATGTCCCGTTTTGCTCTGCCAGTTCCTTGCTTTCCATTACTTGGCCGTTGTTCTGTGATTATATTGCGATTTTGCAGGACCTTGCTCTGCAGTTACAACGCATGCCCTTCTCAGCCAAACCTTTCTTCTCTTTTTCTTTTTATCAGTTCTTCGCAGTCACTCCTCCGTTTTCTCAGCTCGTGAGGTCAGGACCCTTCCTGGTCACTTCTGCCTCCTGTTTTCCTGCTCTCTTTTTCGCTCTAATTGAGAATATTTTGATGAAGTCATAAATTTCCCTATTCCTAAAGTCTCCCAACCCACCATTGACCATCCTTCGGTCATTTTATCCGTCAATCACAATGACTGTTTTTAAGATTTATTGATATATATATTTATTATATATTTAAATGTGATTATTATTAATATATTACAATGTTTTACAATACGATGTTTTTATTGTTTATGTAAACATATATACGTGGTTTTTATAGCTCCTAGTTTAAGACTGTCTTAATTGAGTTACTTGAGTTACCTTTGGGAAAAAATGTATTATACTTCCTAATGTCTATAAATGAACTTTTAAAGGCCATACTATACTTATTAGACTTGATAACTGTTATAGTGATAACTGTTATCAATCATGACCATTATCAGTGATGACCGTTAGCAGTGATGATCATTATCAGTGATGGCCATTAGCAGTGATGATCATTATCAGTGATGACCATTAGCAGTGATGATCATTATCAGTGATGACCATTAGCAGTGATGATCATTATCAGTGATGACCGTTATCAGTGATGACCATTAGCAGTGATGATCATTATCAGTGATGACCATTAGCAGTGATAACCATTATCAGTGATGACCATCATCAGTGATGACCATTAGCAGTGATGACCACTGCCAGTGCTCCTGGGTGTTTGACTCACTTTTTCTGTTGCACATTTTTAAAAAATTGTCTTTCTCCTTTTTCTTTGAAGGGGGAGACTCCTGGGAGCAGTCCAAGGTGTGTGCTGTGCTGAACGATAAACACAACTCCACATGCAGTATTTCCCAGACTGCCTCTCTCTCTCTCTCTCTCTCTCTCTCTCTCTCTCTCTCTCTCTCTCTCTCTCTCTCTCTCTCTCACTGCGCTCCTTGTGTAATCAGGCTGTCAGTCAGGTTAAAAAAAAAATATATATATTATATATATATTTGCAGTGAGCCACAGCTAGCCTCTGCTCACAGGGGAAGGTGTACGCTTGAAACATTTATTTCTCTTTGACACGTCTGGTCAACCTGTGGCCTTTCAATACGGAGTGCCAATGCCATATGCAAGATGGCCACCAGAGGGTGTGGCAGAGCCATACTTTTAAAGCCGTAATGGGGTACTTTTGAAGAATGAAAAAGGTTGTAGGAACTGAATATTGCTGTTGAGATCTTCCGATAAACGGGGGGACGTGTTTAAAGATCTGAGGGGACATAGGGCGTCTCGTGAACACGCTGGGCGGTGGCAGGCCTCTCTGACCGTGGTGGGGGGGGGTGTATGGGGGGGTCCTGTCGTCCTTTTTGACCCACAGGCCAGTCAGCGAAGAGGAGATCAACCACCTGAGGGAACAGCGCTACGCAGCCATTAGCGCCAAACAGGCGCTCATCGACCAGAACCTGCAAGCCGAGGTAACCGCGTGAACCCCAACTGTGGCTCCTCCCACCACCCCCACCCCCAAACCCAACTCTGGGTCCTCCGAGCCCCTTCCCCACTCTGGCTCCTCCTCCCCTGGCACCCCACCCTCCCCAAAGCTGGCTCCTCCGACCCCCCACCAACACTGGCTCCCCCGCAACCAGGAGCCTGAGAGTCTTGGCTTGTCTGGCCACAGCTGCTGTTTGTGTGGACGGTTCTACAGACGGGCCTTGGCCACGGGAGCTGGTTGAATGTGTGACAGAGAGACAGAGGGTCTGTCTTAATTATCCAGTTTCACTAATGGTGTATGCGTATCTCACCAGGGTGGTTTGCAGGACTGGTAATGAGGTGTGTGGTCTCAGCACAGGGGAGTCAGTAGAATTACTAGAGCTGGGATAGGCTGCTGTTTGATCGACAAAGACCTTTTCTCCCCATGACCATTTGGATTTTTATTCACTTTCGTCCGTTATGTTTGGATTTGCACCTCCATTTACCCTTTGCCCTTTTGTGTTTCTATGGTTTTTGCCTTTTGATTTAATTTCTCCTTTTGCAGTCCTCCGCGCGTTTTTCACGGCTTAGGGAAGCACCCCGCTCCGCGGTGGCGGAGGGGGCGGGGCTAACGGCCTCCTCTGTTGTGGTTTCTGCCCCAGCTGGAGGCGCGAGAGGAGGCGCTGCGGCGGGAAGAGGAGGCGGAGTACGCCGCCCAGCGGGAGGCGGCCAGGGCCGCGCGGGAGCGAATGCACGCAGAGGTGAGGCAGCCCCTCCCTCTGCCCCGCCTCTTTCTGGCTGCCTCTGGCCACGCCCCTTCTGGCTGCCTCTGGCCACGCTCATCCTCCCCTGGGCTCCGCCCCTGCAGAGAGAGGAGAGCTCCGCCTATCTGTAGGAGCTGAATATGTGGAGCAGAAGTTGTTTTGAAACAGGGGGTGTGTCTGCGTGCGCGTTCATGCGAGCGCGTCTGTGTGTGTGTGTGTGGGTGTGTGTGTGTGTGTGTGTGTGTGTGTGTGTGTGTGTGTGTGTTTGTGTGTCTCTATTCTTTGCTCCTAAATCACACAGTTATGCCAATTATTTACTTGGTTTGGCATTTCTAAATTGAAATGATGCACTGCAGTCTAGGGTCCCATGCTGCATTTGCCTTATGCTGATATTGAACGTTGCAGTGCATTCTGGGCAGTGTAGTTAATTGAAATTAAGCCAGGGTAACTGGCTTTCAGTCAGAGGGTCTTTTTAACACAGAGCAGCAGGTACGACAGTGGGTGTTTCAGGGGCATGGGCCTTTGCTGGCTGGCTCCTCCCCTCCCAAAAGGAGAGCCTGCCCCCCTTCCAGCCTGAGCGCGCACGAACACGTCCCTCTAAGTTTACTCCCACTCCTCTTTCCTTTGCTCTGCTTTGCTTTGCTGATCTGTTCTTTCCGTTTGTTTAACCGCTGAGTTTGTTTGCGTTTCCTTTAACCTTGGTTCGGCCTTTCCTTTGGCTTGTTTTGGATCCTCATTAACACGTTGCCATGATAAAGCTTTTCCGTTTCACGGGTGCTGAGGAATGGCCTGTTAGCACATTGGTGCTGCGGCACTGTTTGTGCGTGATTAACTGCAGAACGTTGGGCTGGATCTTTATTAGTAGTGCGAGTATAGTGGGAGTTGATGCCTGTCAGATTGTCTATTCTTTACTTCAGGTGCTGTGTATTTCCTGATGAGGGGGTGTGGTGGGTAAAAGGCGGGGTTTATTTTCTGAAGGGGTGTGGCCTCTAAAAGGCGGGGTCTATTTTCTGAGGGGGTGTGGCCTCTAAAAGGCGGGGTCTGTTTTCTCTGAGGGGGTGTGGCCTCTAAGAGGCAGGGTTTATTTTCTGAGGGGGGTTGGTCTCTAAAAGGTGGGGCTTATTTTCTAGGTGAAGTTTATTTTCGGAAGGGGGTCGTCTCTAAAAGGAGGGGTTCATGTTCTGGGGGGGTGGTCTGGCTGGGTTTATTTTCTGAGAGAGTGTGGTCTTTAACAGAAGCAGGCAGTGGAGGCCAAGGCAGAAGATGGACGTGGAAGTGGACACCAGAAGACGTGAGTTCTCCATTTTTACACATAGCGCACTGCATGGCAGAGCTATGTGAAACTGAACAAAATGAAAACATTTTTTGTTAAGGGGGATTTCTTACTGTGAGCTCTTAATCCTTTAAGGTGTAAGATTACAAATGTGTGATTAGAATGTTCTTAACTGACATTCTAATGCTGATGTCACAATCACTATTGGTGACTGAAAGCAGTAGTGATTGTGACATCAGAACACTGACTTAGAATGTTGAAAAAACATTCCGAAAAACCTACCACCTAAAGACCACATACGTTGTTTAAGAACACCTGTGTTGAGACTGTAGGCGTTTGAACTATGGGTTTAGCTAAATACCTGAAGGCTGAGTGTAGAGCTATGAGGAAGCAGATTCACTGTTTTATCCTCTGCAAACTGCCCCGCCCTCAGGTTGGCCGCGGGAGAGGACTTTGAGACCCACGCGTCCAACGTGAAGACCCAGGCGGGAGGGGCGTCCAGGAGCAGCCGTGAGTCACTCGGCTGGGGCGGGGCATGGCGTGGTTTGGCGTGGCTGCGGCTTAAAGTCGGCAAAATGAAATCAGCGCTCTGTGCCCCAGCCCAATGGGCACCCTGGCAGTCGGGTTCTGGCAATGAGACCGCTGATTTCCCGTGATGCCGAGGGGGGGGGAGGGTGTGTGCTTAAGTGAAACTTATCCTGCTGAAAAATGTTCAGTAGGATTAGTGGGGCTAAAAAAACAGTTATGAATGCTTATGAAGTTTTAAATATTTTTCTAAGTTAATTTTTATTTAAGTTTTGTAGGTGAGACAGGTTTCTTGGAAATTATTTTTTGAATATAAACATATCTATAAGGAAATCACAGTATCGATACGTAGGTTAGTGAGATACGCACTGGATATGATTAAGGCTGCAGCTGTATAAAATATGGCCCAAACTTCAGTTCAAAACATTGTAAAATATGCTCCAAAATACAGGCCTGGCTGCTGCCTGTTTTGTGGTGCTGCCACTCCCAGAGAGGGGAGACAGTGGTGATTTTCTGTCTTGTTATCTCGGTTATTAATACACATTTATATACTGACAGTGGGTAAAGGGCTTTTTATTTTATTAATACGAATATTGGAAAATGCCTGCCAAAGTTTGGCACGTGTCAATCACTCGCTACATAAACGATCCCGGCTATGCTAAATGAAGGGTTTGTCCAGCTAAGCTCTTTCTCTGACTTTAAAGGTGAGCCGGAAGAGAAACATCTTTCTCATCGTCGGGCTCCGTGTTTTGAGCGGACGTCCCCTTTAACGTGAGAGGGCAGCAGGGAGTGTGTGTGTGTGGGGGGGGGGGGGGGGGGGTGGGCGGATGGAAGTTCCACAGAGGACGAAAAAAAAAACGCACAGCTTGCTGGTCCACAATTCGAAACTGAAAGTGTTTTTTTTGAGCACCGTTTTTGATGTGGTACTTGTGCAGATGTTTTTGCAACGGCCTTACGGGGCAGTTGCAGGAAACTGCGGTGCGATAACCTCAGGCGTGTCTGTCGTTTGATGTGGGATCTTCCAGGGGACTACGCTTGGTGCTTCGCACTGTAACACAGGAAGACTACAGCCCCCAGTGTGCAACTAGAGCAGCGCGTTCCCCCAGTGTAGAGCACTGTAGAACCTAAGAGTTACAAAACAACTGGTGATCTGCGAACATTGAATGAACCCAGAAATGGCACAATGACACTGTTTTTCCTTTTCAGAATCGAGCTCAGTGTTCTCACTGCTGCAAAGGCAGAGCATTTACCTAAAATCTCAGTCTCACCTTCCATTCGTTTGAAACACTGTTATGACTGGCCAAAAGGACAAAACCTTCAGTAACATGAATAAAATTAGTAATACCACAGTGACCTCTGCGAACGCAGGCCACTGTTAGGGATTCCTTTACAGTAGTACAGTTGACAGGCATTTTGACAGTAAAAAAAAAGAAATACAAAGAAACATTCAGCACATAGTTGTAAATTTGGTGGACGCATAGAACATAAATTAGCTGAGGGGTTTTGACCAATGACAGGTTGGGCTTTTTATCACGGTCACTCTCGCCAATGTCATGGGCTGCTCTCTTTTGTGATAGGGGTTTCCTCGGAGACCAATGTGGCCACTCCCAACACTGAGAGCAGCTATGATGTCACCAGCAAGACTCGCTCCACCAATGACGATGGTACCTCGCTTGACCTAGAGTGGGAGGATGAAGAAGGTGAGTCTTCATCACACTTCATTATTATTATTATTATCATTATTAATAATAATAATAATAATAATAATGTTTATTATTACTGTTTACTAACATGTTGTGTGCCACTTCAGTATTTTTGCAATTAAATACTTACTGTTTTGTGAACCAAGTCTGAAATGATCAATGCAATAATAATAATAATGCGCAATGCTAATATGACTTAGGAGTGGCATTCGTAGTTCACCACAGTGCCACAGAAGTATTCTTACTGTCTTACTCAGACCAGAGCACGCATGAACGAGGCCTTTTCCTTGGCGTCCACAGAAGCCTGTATGTCTGGGCATAAGTGCATATACAGAGAAGCAGACTCTCTGGGCCTCGGGTTAGAGACTTAACACTGACCAACAGGGCGTTGAGCTGCTTCATGAGCTATGACGGAAAGCACAAACAGAGAGGCGTCTTAAACTCTCTGTGTTCGTAGAAACGCAGAAACATAAGCTCACCGTGAAACTGAACACTGAAACAACGCAGCCCGCCATTCTTACACTGCGCTTATCGTCCCATTCTTTTGCGCTGATCACATTAGTAGTAAGAAAACGAAATACCAGTGCAGCAGGTTTTATATGAATACACCACTGAGGAATCTTGCTCGTAGCGACAAGCCAGGCTGCGTTTCTGATGACTAGCTAAACTGGATTTCTGATGTGCATTATTTGGCAATGGTCATAAACAGGGCCCTGCTCCTAGATAAAAGATTTTCCTGGTCTGAAAGGTGCTGAAGTTCAGTTTCTTTCAATGACCTTGTTTGCAGGCACCTCAAAAGCCATGCTAAGGACGTAAAGCGTAGAGCATAACACACTACACTGATAAAGCCTACACACACACACGCACACACCTACACACTCACACACATGCACACACACACCGCAGACACACACCTCGTCCCACAGACGCACTCCTCATCCCACAGACATGCCCCCGTCCCGCAGACACACACCCCCTGTGACTGAGCCAGGCCCACTCCGGCCCCAAGGCCACACTGCCCTGCAACCGAGTTGGAGGGGGCTGTGAAATATTCGGGACTGGGGTCTGGAATGTTCCGGTCTCCTCTCCCTGTTTCTGGGTTTGGTACTGGTGGATTCCCTGCAGGACGCTAACTGCTAAAGTGCAGAGAATTTTAAAAAGTATAACCTGTGGCAAAAAAAACATTTCTGTTTAGTAAAAAAAGCGGTAAACTTCACTTCAGTTGTTGGCTGCAAAAACAAAGATGGGACAAATATCAAATCCACAGCATTTATTTTGAGTGAGAATGTATTATATGAAGTATAAGTGCATAACGTGCATCTTCTGAAGCCTTGGTAAGAGCACTTCTCTGCAGGAAAGGCACGTTCTGCATAACAGGACATTTTGTTCCGTTTTTGAAGAGGAAAGGAAAGCAGACTTGGGCTCCTCCTTGAGCAGGATCCTTTCACTTTGCCAGATCAGCTAAAAAGAGCAAACACACTCCTCTTAGAATAGCCTAAATTAACGGTATACCCATGTAAGAGATTTTAAAGAAGGACATTCAAACGCATGAACCATATAGAGTGCTTTGCTTTTTTTTTTTTATAAATTAATTTTAAATGTTTTTTTATTTTTAATTGTTTTTATTTATCCAGACTCTTCAGTTCTCTAAAAATCTCGTTTTTTCCACCCTTCCTTTCGCTTTTCAAATGTGCAGCAAGGAAAAAAAACAGGAATTGCTGACCCGGCTGGCTTTTGTTCTGGGTCCTTTTGTCGCGCGAGGCGACGGGTTTGTGTTTTTGCGGCGCTCGCGTTCGCCTCAAAAAAACCCCACTCTGTTCTGTTTTCGGGAGCCGGTGGAACCCCGCGGCTTACCCAAAAATCTGTCCGCGGTCGTTCTGGCGGGCGGCATGATGGCAGGAAACGGGGGTGCGCGGAGCGGACGGGCGGATTTTGGGGGAACGTCGCGTTTGGAAAGTACCGGCAGGTTTTTTTTTTCCACTTCCTCATGCAGGAGGGGAAACTGCTGAACTGTTGTTTCCTTGTAAGTACGCTGAGGTAGTTTAAATGAACTGGGTCCTGAAGCCACAGCTTCCTCAGATGTACCCTTAAGCACCAGTCTTCTTTACGGTTGCATTTCATTAAGGAGGAATCCCAGGTGACTTGAGGAATTTTTGGATTTCCTCAGATCTGGAAAAGAAATAAAGCAAGGACTTGAAATTTTCTGAAATTTCCTAACTATTTTCTGAGCCCTGATCTGTTCTTTTCTCTGCACCATTTCTCTGAGCCCTGATTGGTTCTGTGCTCAAACTATATTCTCTGAGCCCTGATTGGTTTTGTGCTCTGACTCTATATTCTCTGTGCCCTGATTGGTTCTGTGCTCTGACTCTATATTCTCTGAGCCCTGATTGGTTCTTTGCTCTGCCCCCATATTGTCTGAGTCCTGATTGGTTGTGTTCTCTGACTCTATAAACCTCTGAGCCCTGATTGGTTCTGTGCTCTGAATCTATAAATCTCTGAGCCCTGATTGGTTCTGTGCTCTGACTCTCTGAGTCCTGATTGGTTGTGTTCTCTGAATCTATAAATCTCTGAGCCCTGATTGGTTCTGTGCTCTCCGGGCTGCGCAGGCATGTCAGTGGCGGTGCTGGTTCCCGAGCGGTCGCGGACGGAGGAGGACATCCTGAAGGCGGCGGCCGGGAGGCGGGGCACGAGGGGCAGCTGCCCGGCCTCCGCCTCCGAGGACTCCAACGCCCTGGAGTGGGAGAACGACTTCGTCAGCGCCCACGGCGACGACTTTGAGTGCGACGGCTTCGTCAACCCCCTCGCGGACACGCCCTCCGAGGTCACCACGGAAACCTCCATCTCCGACAAGCAGGACAGATAGTGCCGGAGGGTGGGGGGGGTTAATCCAAAATACAGACCCGAACGTTTGTCTTGTGTTATTAGACAAAACTTTTACCAACCTGCTAATCAGAAGCTAAACATTATGAGTCATTTTTATGAACTGAGGGCTGTTTTGACTGCTAATTCTAGCCAGTCACTCCGCTCTCTGTGCTGTATTTGGTACTGATTTGTTGGTGGGCGAATTATAGATTTAATTCAATCCACACTCTAATAATATTAACAGCTGTGTTTGAATGTAATGGGCAAATAATGCTGATCCCCAAAAAAATCTGATGTGTGGAAGATGTCTCTTTCGATTGGCCGGTGGGTCAAAGTTTCAGTTCTGTCCGATTCTTAGACTCGGAAGACTCCTGATGGACACAGTTTTCATGTTTTTACATTCTTACTGGATTTGGCCTTAGTTTGGGCCAGTAGGGTCCTCTTTATTCTGCCTTTGCTGTCTATGAACGGAACATAATTTTCTGTGTAGACAGGATAAGTGCAATTTACAAAGTGCTCTGATCAGCTGTGTGTGTGTGTGTTTGTTTGTTTGTGTGTAGGGGTGATGTGAGCCTTCCTGGGATAGGCTAACACACAGTGTACAGAATTACAACTCTCTTCTGTCTCGTAGTTTTGATTCTTCATACTTTAGTTAATTCAGGGAAACGTACTGTTTGTGCAGTACGTCTGTTTGACTGATATTGACTGGTATATTTACCATTGTCGCGGTTCCCTCTAGTTTGCAATCATGGATTACGTTCACTGTAAATACTTGCACGGTGTTAAAGTAGGAGTTAGGCTGAGTGGCTGCATTTTGGATTTTTAAATCAACATTCCAGAGTTTTAATATATTAACCGAGGAGTCCCCAAATCTGGTTCTGGTGAGCCGCAGGGTCTTCTTGGGTCCCCAACCCTGGTCCTGGACAGGCTCTTCTTGGGTCTCCAACCCTGGTCCTGAAGAGCCGCAGGGTCTTTTGGGGTCCCCAGCCCTGGTCCTGGAGAGCCGCAGGGTCCCCTGGGCTCCCCAGCCCTGGTCCTGGAGAGCCGCAGGGTCCCCTGGGGTCCCCAGCCCTGGTCCTGGAGAGCCGCAGGGTCCCCTGGGGTCCCCAGCCCTGGTCCTGGAGAGCCGCAGGGTCCGCTGGTTTTATAGTTATGGTTATGGTCAGTCACGAGTCTTTCTTTTCGGGCCCCTGTCTCTCACCGGGCGGTGCGAAACTGGCGAGCGCCTGTGAGTGCTGGCGGGTGTGTGTGAGCGTGTGCCGCCTTGTTCTTCGCTCTTCGTCGCAGTGCTCGTCTTCACCCGTCTCTGCCTGTTTGTGCGCTTGTTTTCTACCGTGCCTGTTTTAGACGCTTATTCTGAGACGTTTGTTTAATGTTGGACACTGCACTTTTTCTTGTGTTTATCAACACTTTCCTCTCTCGTTTTCATTCTCTCTCTCTCTCTCTCCCTCCCTCCCCAGCACTCTGCCTGTTTATTTTTCCGATTTTCATCCCTCCCCCCAGTCCTGTCGTTACTGTCCACAGTTGCAGCACGTTGCGGTTTCAGCATTGGGCAATGCGTTTCCGCAGTTCCTTCGCGCATCCCCACCCTCCCCCCCCCGCATACTGGATTGCTGCTGTCATTTCGTTTGACGCATTCCTGATTGTAACCTTGTTGCATGCCATGCGACGGCATTAGGGTGAGGCATGCAGGCCCTGCGCGTGTCTCCAGAGTGCGCGTGCAGCGATGCACCACACGGTGGTCTGCCTTTGGCGGTGCAGACGTTCCCTCTGATCTCTTTAGGGCGACTGCACTCATAAAACATTAACAGCAACAACACTGGAGCAGCCACTGCGCTGGGCTCCTCGCCCTCTAGTGGTGAGAGTCCGCTACTGCGGGAGCCTTTTCTTTGCTGGTCTGGTCACCCTCTAGTGCAGGGGACACTCAAATCTGGACCTCGAGGAGAGTTACACTGCTTTTTTTCCTTCCCCTTCATTTACACCTGGGACACCAAGTGAGTTAGATTTATTGGCCAATCAATTAATTAATCCCTCAATTAACTATCTGATAGAAAAGGAAAACCAGCAGCACGACTGACCTCGACGGCCAGATTTGAGTATCCATGCCCTAGTGTCTAAGGCTTTAGAAGAGGAAGCCAGATCAGTCACTGAGTGAGTTCGTGAGAGAGGATCGCTGCTGTTTTTGAGGCTGCTATTAAACATAAGACAAATTCCCCTGGGACACAACCTATGCATCCAAACTGTGCACCAGTTGACCAAAGAAGTGCTGGGTGTGTGACGTGTGTAGCTCTGTAGTAATGTGAACTCTCCGCCCCTTTGCTTCATATCTTTCAAAAATCCTTGGATATTTTATGCAAGACCTTTTTTTTTTTTAACTTTGTTTTTTTTATTCGAATAGTATATTCAAATGCGGGACACAGTACAGCTGGGCCTGTGTGAGTAGCCGTGACAACGGGGGGTGATTTGCATGAGGTGGGGTGGAGCAGGAGGAAGGCCGAACGACAGAGGCGCACAGGTGTGAGCCTGCTTTTTTTCGGGGCGCTTTTCGAGAGAGGCGCGTTCCCAGGCGCGTTTAAGGATCACAACCTTCCTTTCTGAAAAAAAAACCCGTTTCTAAACCGCACAGAGAAAAGACACGTACTGTACTTGGATGTTTTCTTCAGGAAAACTTTGCTTTGGCTCATCTTCAAGATGAAAAGTGTTTTTGTTTTTTGTTTTTTTGCTTAGTTCAGCATTCTGTGAGGTTTTGGTTGTTGAAGTCTGACACAAATAAAATTGAATGGGGAGGAAAAAATGAACTGTCCTTTTATTATGCGGCTGTCCAATGTGCATGTATGTTACATACGCTATATGACCAAAAGTATCTGGACACCCCTTGGTCTTGGGCTGTTTTTCATGACTTGGGCTAGGCCCCTTTGATCCAGTTAAAAGCAAATCTTAATGCTACAGCATACAATCACATTCTAGATGGTTCTGTGCTTCCCATACAGTTTGGGGGAGGCCCTTTCCTGTTTTAGCATGACAATGCCCCCGGGCACACAGCGAGGTCCATATGGGAATGGTTTTGTCGAGAACGGTGTGGAAGCACTTGACTGACATGCACAGACCCCTAACCTCAACCCCATCCAACATCTAGTATAAAGCCTTTCCAGAAGAGTGGACGTTGTTATAGCAGCAAAGGGTGGACTAACTCCATATCAGTGCCCATAATTTTGGAAGAGATGTTGGATGTCACATGTCCACATACTTTTGGCCATGTAGTGTACAATGATTTATTTTTCCCAGTTCAGAGGAATCTGAAATCTACCCATGAAAGACAGAAGAATGGAATTCAGAATATTTCTTAAAAACATAACCTTTATTTAACTATTATTTAATTTGTGCAGATATGGATACAGTATTTTTTTCAAAGTCATTTGCAATATAAAATGTTAAAACAGGATCCATTTCCAATCAAATTATTTCATCTTCAAACAAAACCAGATGACAAAAAATGCAGCATGGAGACAGGACAGTTTACATTTGAAAGATTCTCTGATATGGTGACGTGAACCCGAAGGAGATTAGAACAGTCCATGGAATGCTTTGGCCAACCAGGCTTTCTTGCACAATGAAATATGCCCTCAAAATCAGTTTCGTTTGGGCTGTATTCAGTCAAAATGTGACTTAACATTGACTTATAGTTAAATTTAAATGTAATGGTTTTTCTTTTCTTTTTTTTTAAATCGCACGGTTTGAGTGACATGAAGAAAAAAAATGCAATCCCAATGTTTGAAGACAATGTTGAGAACAAGTGACTGAATCCAGGTTTAGGGTGAAACCAAAGTGAACTTTTAAAGTTTTTTATTAAAGTTTCCATATGAAGTTTTTACCTTGAGCCATGCATTTTCACACACTTTGGAAGCAGACTGCGTGCTCTGTTCCTTGTTTCAGGCCAAGCTCTTATGGACCTCAGAGAATAGGGGAAGTCAGCCATTTTGGCTCTTAACCGTCTGGAGTTTTGCACACTTCCTATGCCACCACATTTACATACTTACATACATGAAAGGCTGAGCCACAAAACAACCTCAGATAACCTGTATAGACCAGGGGGGAAGCTCTGTATTCTAAACCTTAAACTGCCATTTTTTAAATATCAAAACTGCTGCAACTTGCCAACTTATGACTTGCTGACCTACCAGAATTTCCCACCCCTGGCTTATAAAAACTGGCCCATCGGTTCCTAAGTGGTCATGTGAGAGAGCGAAGCAGCTTAGCTACAACTTGCCATCGATGGGGGCATATGACAAGTCTGTCTGGAACCATTTTTATGGGCACAGCTGGGGGATATAGGAGTTAGAGGGTGGAAGAGATGCAGGAGCTGAAAGTGAATACACCCTCTGATCTTGCTGCCGATTACTGGCTCACAGTTGCCCCCCCCCCCGGCCAACACAAACCGTCCTCTTGCTGTGTGGATCGGGCACGGTTGCCCCACCATGAAGGCACTTTGGCCTCAACTGTGGATTGTCCACTGCTTACTACACTTCCACCTCCAAGCCCCACACAGCCTATTCACTTTATATGTAAATATCCACATCGCATTCTTCCACAGCAACATGGCATATAACAGCCACGATATAACAGCCATGGCCTGTACTACGCTGAGTGGGAAAGTGGATTTATTTCTGTACGGGGAGAACACTGGCTATTTTGACTGCCTTCCTGTGTGCTAGCTCAGAGGTGTTCATCCCATCCTGTTTGAGAGCCCCGGGTCCTAGCTGGTATTTCTTCGCGCCTTAAAGTCAGCAACAAGAACAGACCCACGTAGCCAGGGCGAGGTGAGCCAGCTGGAATAAACCGCTGTAATTTATCAATCGTGTGCTGAATAACAAACGGCCGGGTGTCCCCTGACACCCCAGGGGGGTACAGCGGTGAACACCGCCCCGAGGCGTTCCTTTGCTCGCTCACATTCCGGGCCTGGAAACAGAAACGCTAAAACCCGAACACCATAAAACACGATAAGATATGGCATCGCTCTGCGAAGGGGGAGTGTCTCGGTCTCGGTGCGTATATATACGGGGGGGGGGGGGGGCACTCGAAGAGCAGTTAAATATTAACGCCTGATTAAACCTAGGCAGATACAGCCTGAACTCTTGACACGCCCCGCTTTCACATACCAGGTGCGATTCAAATGTTGGCTTCTAAAGAAGAGCCCTAAGCCAGCAGATGTATAACAAAGGATGTGTTTACGCCCCTGTCCCAACCACAAAAGCTACAAATAGCAGTGTGCACTGTCACCTCCATTGTGAGTTAGAAACGGTCAGGCTGAGCGTCTCGATTTCTGGTATATATCTGAAATAGTTTCTCATACCCATACGAAAACCAGTTCGCTTTGAAAACATTTCCGCTTCACGGCATGCAGAAGGTTTAACAAGGCATGCTCTGCTGATTATAGAAACCTTTGTCTATTATGGATTATAGAAACCTTCATGTACATCTTCAGCTATTGTCTGCTGAAGGACAAACATTTATCAGAGAAGGCTGCCATTACCCCTCATTATGGTTTTGATTTCATTCTGAGTCATTAGAGCTTTCATATCCAAACTAACCGCTCTCACTAACCTAGCTAACCACAGTTTTTTTTCCCTCCACTGCACAATAAGAAAGGGCCTACAATGTGAAACAGATGATGTGGATCTAGAAATATGAATTGTGTATACAATGCATAGATTAATAATATGATATAAAACGGAAAGCCTAAACATGCTCGTGTCTCCATTCTGCACAACTATGCGCAAGGACAAGCCCTCTTCTAGCTCCTTTAGCTTTTACCCCCTTTTTTGGGGAGGGGTGCCTAATTCAGTAATAGCCCCATTAAATATTCTAATGACATTCAGGTGTAATGGGCTTACGTTTAAAGTCATGACAGTTTTATACTTTTTTGGCCACAAACAAAATTTTCCCCCACTTTTTTTTGGGACCATACCCCCCCCCCCCCAGAACTATTTTAGGGGGGGCTAGGCCTCGGACACACAAACACCTACAATCATACGTCTGGAACTAAGGCTCCACCACCTCTTTCCCCGTCCCCGTGTTAGACTGCCCCCTGGCCAGAGGGTTGGTACTAGTAGGCAGACTCTCGCACAGCATCCCCCACGATAAAACCTTTTTACCTTCAACCAAGAAGAGGACCTGCCAGGATTTCCATTGCCATGGCAGTTTCAGCATGATAACTAAGTCTCACAAAACTTAAAATTTAAACATCTTCATACAAGCAGGGTCGTGCCAAAGGGGTTTGATACTTAGTGTAAAAGCACCCCTGCTACTGCAAAGTGCAATTTAATGATAGAACAATCCATGCTACTTACAAATATGAATTCCATCTTCCAAATGTGATATATATATATATATATGATTTTTTCCATTTTAATCATTTAAATAAATTACTCTCCAGCTACCAAAACCCAACGCTCATATATATTTTATTATAAATAACATTCAGCTTGGCACTTCACACTGTTGACGTGAGACTGAGGTTCCATGGGTCGACCAAATATGTACAGCAGTTGGCTGTCAATTATTTGCTTTTTTTGAACGAACCGATTAAAAGACATTGCCATCCACCGAAAAACCATGGCAGGTTCAAATCGGTGGTAGCTCCGCCCATCTGTCGCTCCGTCATCACCACGTCACACCTGCCTGATATGCACTTCCCTGAAGACTGCAACGCCGGAGCCCTCAAACGCACAACGGAAGCCGGCATTCCACAGACAGAGCGCCCCCCCTTTCCCCTCCGGTTCTCCGTCCCGAGAGAACGCCTTTCCCCGAAGTGTCGGCCGTTCGCCTCCGAACATTACTTCTGAATGTAGATGATGACGATGCAGAGCGCGCCAACCAGTCCCAGTGCCTGGATTCCCAGGAACCATAGCATCACCCAGAAGAACACCACGACGACGGGCTCCACGATCTTCTCCCCGAAGTACACCTGCGTGAAGCCGACGCCCCGGAGGCACTTGTTCAGTTCGCCGAACAGAGTCCCCAGCTTCTCGCAGTCGTCCACCGGGGGTGGCTGCGGGTCCGATCCAGACGGGCCCTCCCTGAGCGCATCCTGTAAGAACAGGAAATGCTTAGCCCAGCAGTCGCAAAACGGGGGCATTGCTTTGTGCGTACAAACAATGACACTGAATGGAGCGACGCACTTATAACTGAAATGAGACATACATCTAAGGAAGTATTTTGGGAAGAGGCTAAATTTGCCTAAAACAAAAACCAGGCTGTGCTTTGGTACCACGCCACTGCTTGCTTATTAGCCTGCTGACAGAAGACATAGAGTTTCAAGCGTCGCTTACAGCACGTTACGACGAAAGAAGTGTTTTACAGAAATGGCTCAACGTTTAGGATGGATTAAACTTAAGTTTCCTTCGAGTAAGTATAACTAAATATTTACAGAATTGGAAGGTAGGGAAAGCACTGTGATTTACAAAAAAACTAAAAATAAAATATTGAGTAGCCTATCTTACCATGTAGCATACCATTAGAAGTGCCAAGTGGTATAAACTTATAAATTGGCCTGCTGATGGAAAGCAAAATCTATAATCCAGTGTGTTCTCACCATGGTAACGGACTTCATCTTCAATTCAGCATTCGCCCAACATTTCCAAGTTTTGGGAAAATCCCCCAATATACGGGGGTTTATCTCGATGATGGGGAAATGCAACGCACTTTGTTGGGTTTCTTTATTGAGCACAAGACATTGGCGTGCCGACGTTCATGATGCCAACAATGAGTGAATTCCCTACAGTATGATTCTCATAACTCAAACACCAAGGCATCAAAGGGAAACAGGTGCTTTCCATTTCCTTGTTCAGTCTCCAGTCTCCTCAAGAGGATGAACAGTGCCAGGGTATACAGAGTGTGAGTGTGTGTGCGTGTGTGTGTGTGTGTGTGTTGCTTGCTGTCAAAGATGGTGGAAAATTTACAGGACAGAAATAGTTTGTAAATGGACTTGCTGAACATAGTTCTGAGGTCTAGCAAGTCTCAAAAGTGACTCATCTGTCTATTTATCACCTAAGTGAGAAAGTGACTGCACAGATTCCTTCCAAGTTATTCAAACCAGCATGGTACATTCCAGAATAAATGTCAAACCTGCTTCAAAAATAAGAGCAAGGAAGTGCTGTATATAACAGTGCGTGTCATGTAACATTTAAAAAAATGGATTTGGCTATTTTCTTCGCTACCTATAGGCATTAGGCCTACTAGTAATATCTGCAGCAGATATGGGCCTATTTAATCTGAGAGTGTAACAGTTTCTTTGTGACCAGGGTTGGAAAATCCGATTGATTCAAATTCAGAAATGAATAGTTCCCTACTCCTGCCTAATTGTGTAGTTCTTATGGACAGAATACCCACTGATCTGGCTGTCTCTCTTTGACTCTTGGTGACAAGCTATCCCCTGCTTTTTTTGTGTCCAGGAGATAACCAGAGGTGAGTGTTCAAGAACAATTCAAAATTATTATAGGCTTGTTTTGACTTCATGGCGTCATAAAACATTGGTTGTGCCCCAAAAATGTTTAAATGCTGTCAGTAATGCCCTGGCATTCTAAAAATTATAATTTCTGTGTAATATATTGTTTGGGTAGTGTTATTTGCAGATAGATTAAACCACTATCGAGCGAGAGATAACATTTAAATGCAGCAAATACGTTGCCCTACATTCATTATGATAATTTATTGTCACGTCTTGGGTAGGCTAAGTACAGACATGTAAGAAAAATTGTGAAAACACTCAAATCAAGAGGAATTGGACAGTGTTGGGGGAATTTTAACACGGGCCTGGCAACATAGCTCCCAGCTCTTGCATAAATTTCACCTGCCATCAACACCACTTCGAAACGTTCCGCAGTGTTCTGCCCATATAACTCGCTAACGCGCTATCGCGCTTTGGTTTATCGTTTTATTACGCAAACCGTCGTCCCGTTGCCAAACACTCAATGATCTCTGTACAGCGCTAAATGCTCTTACTTGTTTTACATAAATCAGCCGTTTTAGCGCGTGGAAAAACAGAAAGTACAGGCTACATACATTATCACTTGAAGTGTTACTTACTAATAGAATGCATTATCCCTGGAATGTGTTCACAGGAAACATGACCTGTATGTGTGCTTTGGAAATCTGCTATTGGTCCGAAGATTGCAATATTAATAAAAACAGAATAGCCCATTGCTTGCTAGTTAGGTATAGTGTTAAGTGACTGAACTAACAAGTAGGATGCGTTACCATTCCCACAAACTTACTATCTACCCCGCGACAAAACAGAATTATTTAAACGGATTAAATCGACTTTGTTTGCATTAATTGTTAATGACTCTATTATCGCCTGGCAGCTAGCATTTCTGGCGTATAGAAGCCTACCTGCCTAGCTGGCTCAACATCGCGCTTCACCGCATGATGTGAGTGATATCTTCTCCGGCGGTTCTCCAATTCTTCAAAATCACGTCGATGCAGTACTGGTCTGTCACTGACAGTTGGACCCAAGGCAGACATTTTTATTTGAGTTGTTCCGGGGTGTCAGGGTCCGCTGCGGTCAGGCTTCGGTGAAGGCTTAAAACAGATCCTAAAGATAGCCTTCCTGACAGCATACCCCACAAGCTGTTCAGCTGTAAGGCTGTGTGATCTGACGTAACGAGAGGAGGAGCGTGGAGTCCGACTGTTATTTCACACAGCGAAAGCAGAGTACACCCATTGCGCGCCACAGACATCAGACACATGAACGCGCGCGTGATCTATGACTCATTGTGGGTACACATTTTGCTTGATATGAATATTTCCAACACATTACAGATCGGACCAGTAGTAAAGCTTTGTTAAGGGCTGGAAAGACGCTAAAGAGATTCCATATGCGCCTTCAAAATCAATAAATCAATCAATCATCTTTATTGTCCCACTATGGGGAAATTCGGTTTGCAGCCAGGGACATAGGCTACAACGTCAACGATTCACACTCATAACAAATAAAACAATACAACAAATAAGACAATTGATACAACCAATTTACATGAAATACACATAGTTTTTTCAAAGAGCAGATAGACTGACCGCAGTAGCAAGTTTAGGGCCGGGGTGGAGATTTACGAAAATCAGTCGCTATTTGCTGAACACTAGAAAGCTGTGTGAATTTCCGCAATGTTTATGCATAAGATTTCTCCGCAAACGATCGTATTTTAAACAAAACTGGATTCGTTTTATTAAGATCACTTACCGATCACTATGAAAAAATCAATTATCGAAGCGTCTGGGATTGTGTTCAGTTAATTTCAGCAGTTGCCTATAATTACTTTAAAACGGTACACTTTGCCAACGTAATTTTCTGACAGTAGGTAGCTAATCGGTAGCCTATATACCCACATTTAGTCTATCGTGGCACTTTAATCCCAGGCACAATTCATAGTTGAGAACATCTAAACTGATTTGAGTTACTTGATATTCAGATGAAACCATTTCAATGTAATTTATATTCTGGGTTGGATAAACCTAGGGGACATGAAGTGGTCCATAATTTTTGTTTTCATCAAGATCCATTTATGCATGACGTTTTTTTAAATGATTCCGTTAAGATGTAGCCCATTCATACCTTCCACGGTGTAGGCTACTACCATGCACATTTATGGAATGCATTTTATAGTTATGATCACCAGCTTGTGACGTCAAAGTAGTCAATGTATCTACACGAAAGAATATTTATGACCCTCTGTTACGTCATCAAAGTTTAGATATATCATATATAAATTTCCACACCAAACAAGTAAAGTCAGTTCTTCGCCATACTAAGGTTGTACAAGGTCTTACGTATTCAGCGAAAGAACCAAGCGTTCAACATGATATCTTCTGAATCCGAACAGTACGACTACACGGACGATTTAGGCTATGGGATGTTCGGCACGGTCGCGACTTACGAGCGGCAAAGCGACAAGAAAATCGTTGCAGTGAAGAGATTGTTCCGCGTGAACAGTCGGATGGCCATCCGAGAAGCACGACTTCTCTCTGCTCTCACGGCCCATAACGCGTACAACCACCACATTGTCCGCTTCTATGAAGGTTTTTCGGACGATTTTTTCTTTTACATAGTGGAAGAGGCACTGGAACAGAACCTGCATAAGTATCAGAAGACGAACGCGCTGAAAAGGTTTGAAATCCGGGACGTCCGGACGATTGTTCTGCAGCTGCTCATCGCGCTGGCCAAACTGGAGGACATGGGGATCGTCCATTCTGACATCAAGCAGGAGAACATCCTGCTCGTTAACCAGGGCCGCCAGCCTTTCCGAGTGAAGCTGGCTGACTTTGGCTCCGCCATGACCGCCAACGAGCTGGCTAAAATGTGGACGCCATACATTCAGCCCAGGTTAGCAGACTTGACACTTTTCCCAACATCAGATTGAATGGTTGACTGGTCTAGCTTCAAGTGTAAAACAGTTAAATTGGGATTTCACTGGGTCTAGGTAGGCCGTTTTCTGTCTGTTGCTACCTAATGTACCTTAAAATGGGGGGAGAGCATTAACCTGGCCTACAATGTACGCCAGTATAAGTTTTTGTTAAGTTTCACTGGCCCAGCTGAAACGCACGGAGGCGCCTAGAGCTGTAAATATTTGAAATAGGCTATGTATTTTGAGCTCCACTGTATACGACTGAGCATTCCAACTTGTGGAGAAATATTCCACATTTGATAATTCGACATCTGTTTCACAAATCTGTAAAATGGGTGTTTCCTTCACAAGTCCATAAATGGGATTCACAAATCTCTAGAATGCATTAACAAATCTGTAAATCAATGTGAGAAAACACGCAATAAGTTCTTGTGCAATTTAGTTCCGAGTAATTACAGTTAAACCTCAGAAGTCCAACTAGTGCAGACTACTCAGTAAATTAGAAAGACAACTCCATAATGGCAACGTCGCAAATAACGTCTTACTGCCTCTCGGCATTTGCACCAAATTTTGCTGTGTACTGATGTGCAAACTTGTAAAATGGGATATTGAGGGTCAATGCCTGCGATGCAACTGTACTGCCATTACTGTTTTCTATGGCTAAAATCCTAAAATAAAACAGCCCATATTCTGTCATTTCTACAGGGAATAATATAAACTACAAAGTGATGGAATCCTAGGACAAGGTATTCTAAATCAGCTAGGAAACAAAACCTGTCCTAGATTCCAAATTATTGCTACAGGTTATGCTACAAATCTGAATGCAAATTAACATCGTTCTATGTTAGCCGTTGCATGTATTGCACTTAATTAATTACTTAGTTTTTTACCTGTGCAATTGTTGCCTCGTTTCAGATTTGTTCGAGCTCCCGAGGTCCTCCTGGCCTGTCCGTGCAACCCGAAGATCGACATGTGGTCTCTGGGCTGCGTGATGGGGGAGATGGCAGTTGGCCGCATGGTGTTCCCCTCGCTGTGTGAGCTGGATCTGGCCCACAGCATCTTTGGCACCCGGGGAATGCCCTCTGCCGCAATGCTGAGCTCGGGCATCAAAACAAAGACGTTTTTTGATTGGGTGGAAACCAGCAAGGGGGTATATGGCTGGCAGCTGAAGCCATACAATGGGAGGCAGCTGTTCTCGGGGACCCAGAGCTTGAGGGGGTATGCGCCAGCCAACCTGGACCTACTGCAAAACATGGAGGAATTAGAACACGGCTCAGAAGAGCAGGATTTTGCAGAGTTGGCTGACCGTAGGAGCCTGGTGGACCTGCTCAACCGGATGCTGGTCCTCGAGCCAGAGCAGAGGGTCGGCCCCAACCAGGCCCTGCGGCACCCTTTCCTGACCCTGAAACACCTCAGTGGGCGCGCAAAACCCCGCGCGCAGTACTCGCTGCAGGGGTACAGGGAGGCGGGCGTGTGTCCGCCCCAGGACCGGGCGTGGAATTGCGACTCCTCCTCTGAGGAGAGCGACCCCGAGGTCCCGAAGAAGAAGAGGCGCTCCGTGAGACGGTCGCTGTGCTTGTTCTTCTCGCGCGTCTTCTCACGCCGGCGCAAGAATCAGCCCGCGACCTCTCGGGTCAACGTAGACCCCCTGGAGGGTCCGAGCTCTGCCGTCCGTGGAGGCCAGCCGGCCCGAAACCCCGTGACGATGGAGGTAAGTCTGGAAAATGTCTGGAGGTCCTGTGGAAGAAATGAATAGAGCTCGTCTTAAATGTTGTCCCATAATGCAAAGATGACGTGGATACTGCTAGTGGGGTATATACATTTGTTGTGAAATTACAAGAATTTTTGTACCCACTACAGCAGCAAAGCCCGGAGGCCTCGAGCAGCAGTTCAGCCTTCGGATCCGAGGAGAGCAGCACTGAGGACAGCGGCAGCGCTGCCGCCCCCGAGGGGCCCCCCAAAAAGAGGGGCTTCCTGAAGTGGCTGCGGACTCGCTTCTTGGGATGCCGGGGCAAGAAGTCCGCCTCCACTCCGGGCAGCGACAGCAGCCTGTAGGGTTTCGGGGAGGCAGGGATCGCAGGAAACGCCAGAAGATGGTGTGGTGAGGTTGTCATGGGTCTGGCCTTCCTTTGGTGCAAAAAAAAAAAAAAAAAAGGGAAAAGGGTTTTGAGAATCTTCTGATGTTTGGTTATGTGCTGACTGCACGTATTGGCATGGGACACATAGACCCAATAGAAATAGCCTTCCTTTTTTAAATGTTCTGCGAATGCTGTCATTGTACCCCTCAGCTAAATGTAGCTGAATTAACCACTTATTCCTGTTACTTGGTGAGGGTAGTGAAGTCAGGATGCCAATAGTAACGCCCCAGGCCAAGAGAGATGGGTAAGTAAGTTCTCTTGCTGCATCCGAGCATCTGTCCACACATCTGCTCTTTTGCAATTGGTGAGTATTATCAGTGTGCATGTGCGTCTGTGGGGTTTTAGGAGATAAAAAAATAATGTATCCAAAAATTATCCAACCTCTTATAACCTCATCCCATAACCTCAGCCATTGATGGGGGTGAAAGGTAAATGGGCTAAAACTGGTCCCAGGTCAGTACTCTAATGAATATGGGCTCATGAGTTTTTTCCAGCAGGGCTACCAGGGCACTGGGGTCTACAGTCGAGAAGGGTAGAGGAGGTCAGCTACGATAGGTGCGGTAAGTCGGGCTATATTAGAGCAGTCCATAGCCATGGTCGTTACTGTGCAGATGCTGAACCCAAGTTTCCACCCTGTCTGTCCCTCCCACTCACACAGGGGGCACACCACCGAGCATGGGCAGAAAGCGGTCGTGGAGATTCGATTTCGCGCCCTCTTTGGTGGTTGCCGTGGCAATAAGAAGTCGGGTCACCACTCCTGGACAGCGATGCCGGACTGTAGGACAGCGCAAAAAAAACCCAAGATGGAGAAAAGTGGCGAGGAGAGTAATCACGTGACTTGAATTGCTGCAAAATAAATTGTGCTTAAGTCTTTGACATTTGGTCATAATAAGACAGCGATAGTTATGTGCTGACAAAACGTATTGACAGTGGTGCACAAGGCCAATAGAAATAGGCTAATTCAGTTTCACTGAATGCTGTTAATGTACAGCCAAATGCAAGTCATAATTCCTTGAGCTCACTTTTAAGACCCGTTGTTCCTTAAAATCCTTTGCAGCATCATTTTATGAAGTTGGATGACAGCCCTGGTCCATATTCAGAAAGCCGTCCGAGCAGGATTGGTGATCTTGAGCATGAATATGGGCCTGGCTGATGGGCTACCAGGAGGCTGGGATCCACAAACAGCCCAGTCTGGAGGGAATGCGATCGGACTGCGCCTCCCTGTACTCCCTCCAGTTCCCCACAGAGAATCTTTGTGACTCTCTGTGTGCAAAAACAATAAGCTATACAAATAAAATGTAATTTAACTGTGACAACAAACCTCTTTCATTTATGAGAGAAGATTATTAGAAAATAAATGGGCTAAGACCTGTAAACTGCACTACTGTAGTAGTCTTTTGATGAGTCACTGTCTTTGTATTATTTTTTGGGTTGGATAAGCTAAGTTCTTTACATTTTGCATGTCAAAGCAAGAATAAAAACCTTTCAGAGGTCCCACTTGTTTCCTGACTTCTACGTTACACAACACAACATCAATAAAGGCCCTCTGTCCCATTTAAGATTTGCAAATGCACAAAATATTAACTATGACAATGTTGTAGGGGTGCGACGTTCAACCTCTGGGGTCAAAAAAGGGGGGTCTCGTGTAAGACGGTTGCCCTTTGACTTTTTAGCAGAAAGTGTTCATCTGTGTTCATGGCTGTTTGCAGGTGTGCTGGTTTCCATGGATTTTTGCAGCATGAATCTTATGCAGCGGCTGCATTTTATTTATTTTTTTCTTCCTGGGTTTAAACAGATTTTTGTGAAGATGGATAATGAAGGACTTATCTGCAACAGAGAAATTTAGTGAATTGAATTGCCGTTACATCACTAATGGACAGTGATGGGATGGCATAGGCATATCCAGCTGATTGCTTTGAAACTTGTGGCCATCTTGGTATGGCTGGTATGCTGATTTGTGCCAAAATTGTGCAGATTAAATGTTCTTTTTGATGTTGATGTTCTCAAGGATGTTCAGCGGATGTTTCAAAATGTGCCTGATTTGTGTAAAGCAATTTAATTTTTGACACAAAGTATTTCAAAGGTAACTTCATTACAGTGGCCATTGCTTTGTAAATGGTAAAATTACAAGGATTGTTTCGTTGCTACTCAAGACTTCATGAAGCAGGATTGCTGAGCTGGATAACTACGCTGAGTAAAACCCGGAACAAATCTTTTTTAGTTTTGTCCATGTTCCACATTTTGGAGGGTTCCGGGTTTTACTCAGTGCATCTGTCCAACTAACTCAGTAAGCCTGCCTTGAGAAAAAGACCCCTGATTTATTGATTCAGAATTTTTGGTGATTTCAAGGTAGAGAAATAAATAAATATAAACCCGCCACCTTGTGGTTCTGCAAAGCTAGAGCGAATACCACTGTAACATGGGTATATAGCGGCACCTAGTGGACATATCTCTGTTCCTCCCACCAGGGTGCACGATCGCTCTAGCTTTCGTGTTGGTAAATGTGCCGAGAGCCGAAGGGTTAATTCCTAACACGGCATGTCCTGCCAGCACTCAACTCCGTAATCCCGGCTAATCTGCGCTGCATCTTCCATGGCGGAACTCTGTGTGTACGGGATAACGCATTCTTCTGTTTTTTCTAATGATACTTTTGTGCTCCCGATGAACTGCGGTCGTTACCGGCCTGTTTTCTGAATTATGTATCGCCTTCTTTATGTATTACTGTGCTGTCTGCGCGTAGTACACTGCTTTTGCCCCTCGCAGTGCACCTGCGTTTTACACAGTCGCAGCGACGGGACGGGGAGCAGGTAGGCTACTTCTTTCTGACTTAAAAAAAAAATATATATATATTTTTACTGAATATTACGTCTTCTTCTAACTGTGAGTCTTTTCTTTGTTTCTCAAACGTACTTTTATCCATAGTTTTAATGTGATCACAGAACTAGCTACTACTGTATGGATTGTGATGACAGGATTTAGGATAGATTAACACTGTGATATAATCATTTCCCGTTATGTTACCAGTAGTCGCAGTTATGATGGTACCAGACACGGTACGCGCGCGGACTACGTGTTTACAGTAGCATACGACCATGTTGCGTTAAGAGCACACCAGCTCTAATCTGGCATAACAACATTATATTAGAAGAAACAGCAACACCTGTTTTGTGGCTGTGTCAAAAATAGCTGGTGATAATCCGTATTTTTTAAAAACCGGATGAGACGCTTTCATTGTAAACAAACATTTGTTTAGCCTGTATTTTTTCCCAGGTGTTCTCATAAACATTTCATTTTCATATTCTTGGTGCTTCAAGTTTAGAAGTAATCAAAACAAGCCTTAATGACAACAATATAAGACAAACGTTCTGTAAAACCTCAAACATTTTAAAAGTATGACTAGATTGCAGTGCTGAGTGAATTAATTTCTATTTTATTTGATTGGCTTTTGGGCTTTTTAGAATGACCTGCAAGTATATTGGAAACAAAAATATCACCCGGAAAACCAACCGTACGGTAAATAAACAGGTGATACATCACCGCTTTTCTTCTGGGGCATTCGTCATTAACTGATTTAGCAGTCACCTACTAAATATTCCCCTAAATATTCATGTCGCACACGCTAACTAGTCAGTTGATTTTTATCGACAGGAAAGCTGAATGCGCAACAGCGCAGTTGATTCTCGCGCTTTCTGTTGTGTTGTCTGGCTCAAACGGCGTTACCTGTGCGGCGTTATAGTAACTGCAGGCCTTGTAAACCGATCTAATGCACTTATGTGCTTTGGTATGTAAGTCGCTCTATATAAGGGCATCAGGTAAGTGAATGTCATGCCATGTAACATAGCGTGATGTATTGGTTATCCATACGAAGAAAGTGCAGCAGTTGGTGATACAAACCACATTTGTCTTTAGCTAATGTCGAATTTTTAATTAAGCAGGCTTCTTCCAAGTCTTGTTCTCAGATCTTTAGCCAGTCTGTGTGCCAGCTAGCAACAGCAGCTGGTGGACTTTTCCTTTGAAATTATTTGTGCTGTTTGCCAATAATAAATGAAGTTTGTCATTGTGCTGATTTGATTACCCATTTTCTTGGGTACCCCCCCCCCCCCCAAAATACCCTGCCCCCAAACAGATCAGTGCTGTGCAATGACCCGGACATGTCGGACATCCCCACAAACGTCCCGGTGGACACCGTCAAACTGCGCGTGGAGAAGACGGCCATTCGCCGGATCCCCACCGAGGCGTTCTACTACCTGGCGGAGCTGCGCTACCTGTGGGTCACCTACAACTCGGTGACGACCGTGGACGCCGGAAGCTTCTACAACCTGAAGGGCCTGCGCGAGCTCCGGCTGGACGGGAACGTGCTGTCGCTCTTCCCCTGGGAGTCGCTGCGGGAGACCCCGTCCCTGCGCACGCTGGACCTGCACAACAACCGGCTCACCAGCGTCCCCGCGGAGGCCGCCTCCTACCTGCGCAACATCACCTACCTGGACCTCTCCAGCAACAAGCTGACCACCCTGCCCTCCGACCTCATGGACATATGGCCCCCCTTCTCCGGGGCGGTCCGGAGCGCCAACTACTCGCAGAGGGTGGTGCTGGGTACGTAGCTCTTCAAGGGGCGTGGGACTCCCGCTATATTCTGGGTTAAGGTTGTCAGACATGAGCTGATGGCGGTGTGGGCTGCTGTTCCGGCTGAATTTTATTTTTGTGTGTGTGTGTGTGTGGGTGTGCGTGTGCGTGCATGTGTGTGTGTGCGTGTGCGTGGGTGCGTGTGCGTGTGCGTGAGTGTGTGTGTGTGTGTGTGTGTGTGTGTCATAATTCAGCACAGCGGCAGCTGCTCACAGAGAGTGGGGGTGGGTGGGGGGGTGGCGGTGTGACCCTCGGGACGGGTTCCGTGGTATGGGTTCTACTCAGGTTTCGATGGTTCCTCGACAGATTTCTCCTGGACGGGCCGCGGCAGAGCGCTCGCGGACTGATGGCAGAACCTGCTCTGAATAGATTAGCAGAGGATTTCGGCACTAAAAAAAAAAAAGAAGCGGTGGGGTCACAGATTAGCCCGGGCCCCAGAGGCTCATGGGAAATCCTTCCCCCAACTGCAACTTCCAGCTGGTGCAAAACCTCAGACCCCAGACTTCAAAGGAGGCCAGGGTCTCCCTGCCAGGGAAGTGATGATATTACAATCTGCGATTGGAATCATTGTCTACTTGATATGGACAAATACTTCTGTGGTGGAAATCCTGTTAGATCTACCTAAGTAACATGCAGGACAGGTGAGACCCTCTTAAGATCCACCTAAGATCCCCCCCCCCCCCCCCCCCCTCCGGAAAAACTTTTTTAAAAGAACAGCTGTGCAGAAGGGAGGGGAATACTTCACTACTGATCAGTTCATATATCTCAATCACAACATGAAATCCCCATCTTTATTATATGAAATTATTTTTCTCATCATCATGTTATATCATTGAGGGAGGTTATTTGGCTTGTTTTGTAATGTTGGGGGCACGGGGGGTTTAGGGCTGGGTTCCCTTTCCCCTGTCCACTTCATAAATTATGCCCTTGCCTGCTATCACCCATTTCACAGCACAGAAAATATCATCATGCCAGCAGAAAGAAAGTCTGAGGACAAAGCTTGTAAAACTTTCCAGTACAAAATGGCTGATGAGCAGTCGTATATGATTTCAACTGATTAAGTAGACTAGTGTGCAACCACTGTCCATAATTTTGAGTAAATCCAATGATTCATTTTTTAGTTCACCTAGCTCAAGGGTACAATGGCAGTACTGCCACCTGGAAATTGATTCTGCTTTAAATAGCCCACCGGGTAGTGGAATCGTAATTCCAAAATGAAATCCGGAGATTTGGAATGGAGACGGAGAAACGGCATCTTTATTGCTGTCGTATGACTTAAGGCGCATAACCCGCTACTCCACGATATGTTCAGCCCCCCAGCCTAAGCTAACACCTCTGTTTTTCTTGTTTTTATTTATTTATTTTGCTGTGGTTTTTTTCGGATCCATGTTGTGGTGGGACGGCTTCCTTGCTTGGGGCGCTGGATTATCCGGATTTGCCTAGCTGTAGTAGGAATCTGCTGCCACCTGCGTTTGTGACGCTGTAGGCCAAGTCCCTGACAGGCCTCGTGCCAAAGGTGTAGACGAAGCGCTGATCTTTCTTGCATTTCAAACTGATTAGCGTCTTCATCGGCTGCTCCAGTTACAGCACGCAAATGTGGCAGCAATCTGTGTGACTTTAAAACAAGAAAGAGATAGGCAACATTTCCTTTAAAATATAACACAGGCTAATACAAAACACTGCTAAGCAAGGAAGGCTTTTTACAAATTGCTTATTTGTCTGGGAAAAGTAACAGGTCTATCATGAAAAGGAGAGAAATCTTTCTTTTTTGACGTAGTCAAATTGCGAAGTAGTTCGTAGTACTACTATTCGTATGTGCCTTAATGTGCATAAAAAACCAAAGTTCCTAAATAGTCTATGTAGCACTAAAATCGATCTAGTGTATGAAATAGTTCACTTACGTGCGCACATCTCATGTCCAGAAATGAAATTTCCGTAGTCACACACATAAATTACAACTGAAAGTGACAACCAGTAGCTGAGGTTACGTAAAATTAAAATAAAATCTTCTTTCTCCCCCTCTCTTTCTCCCCCCTCTCTTTCTCCCAATGGACTTTCCGCCAATCCACAGGTTAGGCTACGTGGTGACGTATAGCAGTATACCTCAGTGCACGTTCACCTAGGCCTATTGTGTTATGTGGAAAATTGGCAAGCAAACTGTTGGGCGCTTTAAACCGAAAAAGATTAAACACAAGACAACGTTTGCTACGGTTGCAAGGTGTGTTCATTTAAAGCGTTCTTTAAAACTGTTAGGTGTACGGGTGGAAAAAGAAACCGAGTGGGAAAGTCGGTAGAGAGGGTAGACACCATCGCTCATGAAACGGATTAATCGTAGCCTATATGCGGCATCTCTCCAATCTGTCATTGCTTTTTCATGAACTTCAGTAATGTCAAGGAGACATTTTAAGAGGATGATGAAGTAGCCGGTGCATCGAGCTAAAACAAACAAATAAACAAACAAGACAAAAACAACATTTTGATGTATTTGCAACTGACAACAAGTGGGTTTTGGTAAGTAGGACTTTTCTCCAAAAACAGTAAATGTACGTGCTAGCATTATGTCAAGAGGACTGGAAATAATGTATTATTTTGACACTTAAATGTTATGTAAACATTAAGAGATTGGCAGGTTTATTGGGTTTGACCCTTGGGCCCTTGGCTTAAAAAAAACCCAGAAAAGGCTAAACGTGCTACTTGTGACAATAGTTTCAACACAGCAGTGGCTACACATCTATGCTGTCTACGGAAAGATGAAGAAAAAAAAAAAAAGAGTTCCATGGGTAATTTTCAGAAGACACACCTCTGTTAAAAAAAAAAAAAAAAAATGACGCAGTTCCTTCTATGTCAATTCTAACGTCCAGTTTTCACATCTTTTTTGGTCGGAGGGCAAGTTCGTTCATTTGAATTTGTTGGAAGAAAGTCAGTTGATGAGGGAGATCTAAGATTTGGTGCCCTCTCATTGGCTGCTATCTTCATCGCCTCATGGTTAATGTATGACCGTTGACCCGCCCACCTCCCAGGCGTTCAGGACAACCCCTGGTTCTGCGACTGTCGGATCTCCAAGCTGATGGAGCTGTCCAAGATGGCGGAGCCGTCGGTGGTGCTCCTGGACCAGCTGCTGGTCTGCAGCGGGCCGGAGAACCTCGCAGGGGTGCCCTTCCAGCTGGCCGAGCTGGACCAGTGCCTCAAGCCCACGGTCATGACCTCAGCCACCAAGGTCACCTCCGACCTGGGCAGCAACGTCCTGCTGCGCTGCGATGCCACCGGCTACCCTACCCCCACACTCGCTTGGACCAAGATCGACGGCCCGCCCATCAACGGCACAGGTACTGCCATTAGGAAAAGGGGGAGTGGGGGGGGGCGGCGGAGTCTCACACAGAAAGTCATGGGGGGGGGGGGGTTTCACACTGAAAGCCTTGAAGGAGAGGGAATGGGTGGTGTCTCATGCTGAAAGTCATAAATGAGAGAGGCGGGGGCGGAGTCTCACACAGAAAGTCATGGGGGGGGGGGGTTTCACACTGAAAGTCATGAAGGAAATGGGGCGGTCAAAGCACCCCCTCAGGTTCCGTTTTGGATCACTTTCACCCAGACATGTGGAGAGAGAATGGGGGGCTCTCGGTACCCGAGTACCTAACCCTTTTGCCCCAAGTGCCCAATGTGCCCTTTTGATTTGATACAAATAATAATATGTGTATTGTTATTGTTGCTATCATTCATTTTCATTTATTTATTTTGGTTAAATATATTCTTTACCATAACTGGGGGTTGTAAAACAGTTCCTATAGTGTTCCTATAGTCCTATATGTGTCTCAAAATGTCTCTGCATGGCCTTGCTGAAACTCAGTGAAACTTTGAATTGTGTTAGAAATCCCTTTAACGTGTGGAGTACTGTATACAGAAACATCTGGTAAATGACGTTCTTTTTGTGAAATGGCCCCATTCCTTTGTCCTTACATAGGTAATCCTGCATATCCCTTTAAGTGAGCCTAGTCAGTAATCAGTAAAGCTTTATTGATTATCAGATGCGTTTAAAAGCTCGGACATAGTTCCCGTCCCATATGTTTACTGCTGTAGGTCCACTGGAGAGCCACTCTGTGTGTCCTCACCTTGTCAGCCAATCACAAGCTGCCCACGGGTGTCACATTTCTTTTTCTTTTTTTTTTTGTTTCTTGTTTTTAAAAAAAAAAAATTAATTTTCCCCAAAGTGGTGGAGGAGACCCCTGGAGAGGGCAGGCGGTGGTCCATCATCAGTCTTAACGGGGTCCTGTTCCGAGATGCGGGACGGTACCGCTGCAAAGCCAAAAACGTGGCGGGCACCTCCGAGGCGTCCATCACCCTGTTGGTCATGGGCTTGAGCTCCACCACCCCGCCCCAGCTGAAGGAATCCAGCCAATCCGCCGCGGCCAGCCAGTCGTCAACCGACTCCGTCCTGGTGACCGCCGTCGCCACAGCAACGGCAACGGCGACCGCGCCGCCCCCCAGCACGGCGACGCCGGCGGCGGCGGCCCCCACCCTGCCGCCGGTCCCCACCAAGCAGGGCCAGCAGGGGGTGCCGACGGGCCGGCCACAACCGAGCCGCACAGGCCAGAGGCCGGTGGCGGCAGACAGCGGGAGGAATGCCACGGCGGAGGGGCCCGCCAAAGCCGCCATCCAGGGCATCCGGGCGACGGAGGAGACGGCGGAGAGCGTGGTGCTGCTGTGGGCCGCGGACAAGGCGTGGGGCGACGCCCAGCTGACCGTGGTGTACTCCCCCTACCAGGAGAAGGACAAACAGACGGCCAGTGCCCCGGCTGCCTCCGGGAGGCTGGTCCTCACCGGGCTGAAGTCCGGGAGGAAGTACATGGCCTGCCTGATCGCCAGGGAGGGGCAGTCGCGCAAGGACCAGTGCGTCACCTTCTCCACCTTGGAAGGGGAGGAGCGGCCCAATCTGGCGCTCCTGGTCATCAGCGGCCTGGCCTGCACCCTGGTCTTGCCCCTCATTGGCTTCCTGCTGTACAAGATCACCTGCCTCTGCTGCCAGAAGGGCAGCAGCCCCGCCAACCACGACCAGGACACCTACGTCAAATTCGAGACTCTGTCTCTGAAGCAGAGGACCATGGGAAATGCGGGCAATGACCTGTGGACGCGGAGGCAGACTCAGGAGTCGGAGAGAATGCTGCTGTTCTCCAGGTCCAGCATTGACTCCCAGATGACCTACAAGAGCGACAGCTCCAGGTCTGAGTACCTGTGTTAGCTCTGAGCTTTGGTTCCAGGTCTCTGAGACACAGCTGAGTAACTGTGTTAGCTCATAACAGACTGCTCCAGGTCAGTGTACCTGTGTTAGCTCTGAGTGGTGGTTTCAGGTCTGAGTACCTGTGTTAGCTCTGAGCTTTGGTTCCAGGTCTCTGAGACACAGCTTCAGGTGTGAATACCTGTGTTAGCTCTGAGCGATGGTTCCAGGTCTGAGCACCTGTGTTAGCTCTCAGAGATGGTTCCAGGTCTGAGCACCTGTGTTAGCTCTGAGCGACATTTCCAGGTGTGAGTACCTGTGAGACACAGCTCCAGGCGTGGGTACCTGCGTTAGCTCAGAGAGACAGATCCAGGTCCCAATCTCAGCTCTAGCTGTGAGTTCTAAAGAACTTGCCGATCGAGAGAGGCATTGTAAGGGTTTGACTTTTTTGGTTCAAGTGTCTCGTTTCCAGTACACTGGAGTCATAATTATTCTGTTGCTCAGGGTAACTTAACTGGCCATGAGAAATTCATGATTAAGGACTGTTCATTTTTCTATTCAACCACTTTTATCATTCAAGCATATTATTGCCTTATTATTATTATTCTTAGTAGTAGTAGTAGAAGTCACTTTTATTTAAAATCAATTTATGGATTGTTTTGCAAATAACAGAAATGTGTATACCTAATAATAATTCAATTCAAATGTTTCAATTTCAGTGACAATTTCGCAGTGACACTGTTAAACATACAAAACCTTGAATATTACCATATATACCATATGACGACACATGGGCTTTGTGATACAGTTGTACAATGATGCTGATGCTGATGATGCTGATGTTGGTGGTTTTGCGTGACACTCCCAGTTACTGTGAGATGCTGATAATAGCATGACCTCCTCTCCTTTCCGTGGAGAGGAGGTGGAGAGATAATTTGTCGACAGGGTTGACTGCACTGTTCTAAGTGCCACTGTTTTGCTGTGATGTATAAATTCCAGTTTTTTTTTACTGAATGTGTTTCTTCTGCCTTCCGATTGGCTGTTCTTCATGTAGATTCTGATCCACAAGTTACTCAAACTCGATCACAAAGAAAAACAATTTAATTTTCATAAAAACAAACGTAGAGTGGTGCAAATTTCAAAGCCTAGCCAAACATATTCATTCACAGATGTGGTTAGATCAGATTCACAAATTTAGGTTGGATTGATGTTTTTATTATTTTATGTGTATTAGTTTAATATTTTCTGTGATATCATTAATCACTTCATTGCGTGTTGAATGGATTTTGTTTATGTGTAAATGTGCGAGACACGGATTTATAATGCTCATTAAACCTTTCTTTTTCATAAACTATAAGTATCACATATTTTTTAATTTTGTTGCTTGTTTCTAGTCTGAAAAATCTGTCATTAAAAAGTCCATAGAAAATGGTCCGTGATAATCCATACCTATTGCACTGGAAAGCCTGCAATGGTCATGAGCCCATTGTGCTATAATATAAGTAATCTCCTGGATTAGGCATTTAGCCAAGGTGCTAATCTCAGTTTAAAGATCTGTAGACGTCTGACCATGTTGACTGAAAGGAGTGGGCCTCTGGTCCTCAGTTCTCCGAGGGTGTTGGAGAGCTTCAAATTGAGTATACTGTCCTAATTATATTGTATGTCAATGAATGCAGCTGATTATGAAGTTAATTCTCCTCGCGTGGTTTCTGGAATCTGAACTGGTTCTTGGGTTTTAAGGTGCAAACAAAAGCCAGTGACCCTGTGGCTCTCCTAGGCTTAGAGTGAGAAGGGGTTTCTGTGGCATTTTGGCAAAATCTCAAATATGACTGTCAGCCTGTCCATTTGATCATCTTTCAAGTTCATTTGTTTGGCCTCCCTCTTTGTCCTAACTGATTTGAACGTTACATCACAAAATGGCTAACAGCTATGCAACATAGGCTGGTGAAAAAAAAATAAATTAAATTAAAGCTAACACAAGGTACAATGGACTCAAAGTGGTTCTCCCTGTTGTAAGTATTGATTATTAAGCTACATATTTACTTGATTGATTAAATAAAATAAATTGAGCTAGAGCAGATACCTTGCCAATACCGTGGCCCAACACTTGATTAAATGATCTAGGCTGTCCGGCATCTGTTGCTTTTCAGAACCATGGCGCTGGACAGCGACTGTAGCCTTGCAGCGGAACGTTGAACCCTTTTAGTGCTACTTTGTAATAATAGCATGATCCCTTAATCCTGGCAGTGCGGAGCGGGTAGCTATCCCAGACCTAGACGAGCGCAAAAAGCCTTTTTGTCCCGGAGTCACATGGCCGAACGGTTTGGCCAAGGGTTTTTTTAATGAGGAAATTCGGAGAACCTGGAGAACGTGGTTTGCTTGAGTTCATTTAGCCCTGTAATTGATCCAATTATACAATTAGGCGTTCAGATGGAGGGAAATCCGGCAGCACTTGACGAGAGGCCGTACCTAAGATGGACTGCTTGCATGTTGTTTTTTTTCTACAAAATACTCGTTTTTCTTGATGCTGTTTAGGTGCACACTGCAGTCTCCACACTGTAGTGATGTGATGTGCTAACCCAAACAAAACATAGATTTCCTTTGTTATATTATTTTAATTAGGCTTATATTTATATTATTTATGTATATTTAAAAATGATATTTTTCCATCAGTCTATGGGCTGCACCCACAGGCTATTCAGTCACATGATGTGCAGACATTCTCACCTTTTATTGATTGGATTGGCCTCCCCTGACATCACGCAAATCTTTCAGAGGGCTTAAGGGGAATGCACGTTAAACTGCCGCTTCAGTCTTTAGGCCACGGACACATCCTGCCTCAACACTATTATTAGAAATAGTCGCACAGGCTTCTCTCCAGATCTGTAAAAAAAACATGTCTATACCCTGTTTGTTTCAATTCAAAACAACAGACTATGGTTTATAAAGTCATACAAATACATACAAATACATTTTTAAAAATTCATGCAAAAATGAATATATCATATATTATCATATGGTATACATTTCATTTGATAGCCATGTGTTATTTGAAGCATTAATGCTATTCAACGGGGCTTATTGGAATGTTTGTTAATTAGATTTTTGCTTTCTGCTGTTTTGTTCTTTTCGATGCTACTGTCACCTGTTCAATTACAAAGACTGCGGTGCATTTGACTTTTTTTTTTTTTTTGCTGCTGCTGTCTGCAGCTCCAAAACATCGCCACTAGAGGGCACAAGTGTTCTACAGCTGCCTAAACACTAACATATGGTGGGTTCCTGGACACAAGCATGTGTGTATGTATATGTGCGTGTGTGTATGTATGTTTATATGTATTTGCGTATTTATATGTGTGTGTATTGTATTTATGTACATAATCTATACACAGGATTCCAGTCAAGTAGGTGAACAATCTTCAAACCTAAAGTTGGAGCTATTGCCTGTTTTCAGAAATGCTTTCCACATCAAAGATTTGCACTGTTGAGCTGTTATTTGAAATAGTCTCCTTAAGGTACCTAAAATTTAGATTCTAAAATATGAACCTGACAAGTTAGTAATACAAGTGTCAATTGAGAAGCCACACTTATTCCTGTTCCTAAAAAAAACTGCACCTGAGATTTAGAGATTACAAAAGTGCAGTAAGGGTGACCTGCCCTGACACTGAAGATATTCCAACAGAGGGAGAAAAGCAAAACAAGTCGTCGTGTCAGAAGCACCATCTGTCCACCCCCAGGTCCACAGGAAACGGTGTATAGATTTCCTGTGGACCAGGAAGGAGAGCATTAAGGTTTACAGAGGGCATTGCACTTTGAATTCAGCCGTTTGGCAGTAATGCAGGAATTGGGGTGGGGTGGCTGGGGGGGTGTGTTTTGGGGTGGGGGTGGGGGGCAGGTAACGTGAGATGACCCACCTGGGAGGGCGCGGGTCCTCCGAAGATCACCGTAGCTTCTGCCCGCTTTCCCCCCGTCCCACCGGCGCAGCTGTCCTTATCTGGCGGGTTCGGGGGGTCTGTCGGGTCTGGCGGGGCGGAGCGAGAGGCGCAGGAGACGGCCTAAACAGACTAGCGGGGCATTAGCCGCACACTCAAAGGCTTTGCGCTGATCCTCGGGGGGTCACCGAACAGCCTACCCGGGCCCCCCCCCCACCCCCACCCCCGACCCGGGGAGAACATTCCGTGCGCCAAAGCCGCGCTGGGCTTAGGGGCGGCTCACGCGCCTCTTTAAGGGGTCGACACATATGGCGAGAGCTCCTGCTCATCGATAACCCCCCCCCCCCCCCCCCCCCGCCCCTTCAACCCCCGGTGGTCTCGTTCAATACCTTGACGGCATCGCCTTTTGTGAGGCTGAGATGCTGTGAGATGGAGGGGATTAAGACCCAGGCTGTGGAAAACACAACTTTATTGCTCCTGGTTACCTGCCGGCCTGTGTGAGGCTTTAATAGCCTGGAAACAGTGCAGTGCTGATTTTTATTATGGGCACTGCGTGTTTTTTTAATGGGCTGCAATGGGCTTCTATCCAAAACGGGGCCTACGGCACGGACCCCCCTAGGAGAGAATGCTGGGTACGGGTGACTTTTACTCCCCCCTTAAAATTTGCAACAAATTCAGGCCCCTGGGAACCAGGCAGGTTGTATTATTGAATTATTATCAGCATCATTAATGCCCCTGATGGATCGATTAAGTGCAGAGTGACAGAGTGACTCCACTGTGGCTCTCCAGGGCCAGGGTTTCAGACTCCTGACTGGAGAACTGAACTGGTTTTCTGCAACAGGAAGTAGACTTACTCAGGGTCAGGTCCGGCACAACTTCTTCCCAATAGTCTTCGTAATCCATAGGGCTGTCGCTCACTTCAGCCTGTTTTAAAAATCAACATTTGTCACTAATTTTGTGTTGCAGTTTGGCAAGTTAGCTTTAGTGATTGTGACAATCCAAATGTGAGGAAATATCACTCAGTTTTTTAGTCCAAGTAGATAACAGATAAAGGACAAACACTGTTTGAATCGACCTGTGATACTCAGTGCTCCACCCATGGTATTATGCCTCATGTCCAGAAGGTGGCGATAGTTGACAATAAAGAGCTAAATTCCCGTCAGTGCTTCAATCTCCCGGCAATACCTATTTAAAAACCTTTTCTTCCTCCATCAGATTTGTATGGCCCTCACTGAGCTGTGCTATAGGTTTCATGAATGTAGGCTATATTTTCCTAGTGCCTAAAGTCCAAAGACAACCTTGATAATTCTAATTCCTACAATCAATTAAAAAAAACGTGAGTTTTACAGTGAAAACTGTGCTTACTATCCGTGCGACGGAATTGAGATGCTAACATTAAATACAAAATGTATCATTGCTATCTCTTAAACCTGTAAAGAGGGTGGAACATTTCAAATTTAATTTAGTCCGTACTTCCTAATCAAATCTACAGTCATATCCATGATCACTGTGGATTTAAATCCAATTAAATCCCCCTGCACATTATTTTAGGTTACATACACGTTTTATGGATAATATGGACTAACTGTAATTTATTGGAAATGTGCTTGAAAAATAAGACAGTGCTTTATGTGCAGGTCTCATGAGTGGCCTAAATAATCTTGCCAGTTTTGCAACTGACTACCATGTCTTGAAATCACCAACAGAGCCAACAAAGATTCCTTAGTTGGTTTTTAATAAGGCTTCTGTTTAAAGTGTATGGGTATGTTTTGTCATTAAGTGCACAGATGAGTATTGCAAGTATTTATGTGAACCTGTGATGACCTGTACTATATGTCTGTAAACTTGAGTGTCTTCTTGCTTACTTGGAACAGGTCTCTCTTGAAAAAGACAATTTATCTCAATGAGACTCACCTGTGTAAAGGTAAATAAATAAATAAATCAGATTGTGGACAAATCCTTAGATATCATTCGGTAGACAAATCAGTGTTGGCTCTCTTTTAATGGTACAACCCCCCTCCACCCAGGGTGTTTCATAAACCCCTGAATTGGCTCCTTAAAAGTGAACGGCTAACAGTGATTTGTTTAAAAAAAAAAAAAAAAAAATATAAAAAAAAGATATTTCACTTAAGCATCTAAAAGCTTGTGATTTGTGTCTATATGCGGAAAGGCTATATGGCAATTAATATTCGACCCTCTGGGACTGAAACATTTGAGTTGTTTGTACTGTGCAAAAATAATAGTGACAGTGCGACGCAGCTGTCTTTAGCTGAGGCCACATTCCTTCTGAACGGGGATACAGCTTGCACATACTTTGTGTCACTTCAATGAACATATGTTTGTAACTCATGATAACTTGGCAGCAAGCTCAAATGTTGGTAGCTCAGGTAAGACTCTTCCAATGACTCAAAATTCCCTGCCTCTCCGCATTGGCTTATGGGAGAAATTCTTAAACGAACAAAAAGATGACGAGGCCTAAGAGTGTAACAGTGTAATGGAAAATACATGCAACAGAGCGAAGACTTCACTCACTTTTAATACACAAATCACCCATCCACAGACCTTAATAACAGATTCAGTCAGGTTAAGACAGCATGACAGAGACAGAATTATGTTAACAGTAACACCTAGACAAGACATTCACCAACGTAAAGGGCCTATTCTGTCTAAACACAGTCTGCTTTGTCTTTAACTGAGGGGTATATGTATATATTTGTTGCACATTATCAGTTTTGCTGCGTCGAATCAAAGGAAAATGCTTACAATTACTCTACAGTATTTCTATTGCAAAATTCAAGGATTTCACAAAAACCTTTATTGACAATTTTTCAGGTAGCTTATTTCTGAATTAATAATCTTATAATTAACTTCAGTATAAAATTAACTTAAATTTATTTTTTAACTCGGAATACGCAAACCAGTCTATTAGGGAAATAATATTCCAAACACTTTCACAAAAATTCTAAATCCAAGCCCTTTTAAGTTCCCATGAAAACCCTGTTAAGACAAAGAGCGTGGTGATTGGACAGAATAGGCACCTCCTCCCTTTCCTCTTCATTCCGTCATTAACACATGTCCTCGTATTCATTCCCTTCACACACTCTCGGCTCACAGCTGTCCGCTGCTTTTATCAACATGAGGTTGGCATGACGACTAACGAGGGGAGATGCAATTGGCTAGGGCGGGAACTCTGTAAACGTAACACACAGTGGGTGGAGACTTGGGTGTTGGCATGGTAACGGCTCACTGATTGTGGCCCTCTTTGGGAAAAAAAAAACAGCTTGTGCTCATGCTCGTTCCGGTACAGACGGCATGACCCCTGTTTTGGCTACCTCCAACCGCCCGCCCCCCCCCCCCCCCCACCACCCACCCAACCCCACCCAACTCGGCACCACTATCCTCCCCTCCCCTCCACCTTCTGCTTCCCATCATAGGCTATAGAACCAGAGGCTCAATCCGTCTTGGACCCCACCAATCACGGCCTCCCCTTCACACCCAGCCCCGCTCCCCCCCCCCCCCCCCCACGGCCCGCCTCGGCCCCGCCCACCATTACAGGCCCTTCCTCTCGGCGGCCTGCCGGGCCTTGCGCCCGTAGGCCTCGCGGAAGAACTGGCAGAAGAGCACGAAGTAGCTGAGGTACATGAGCGAGGACCAGACGATGTTCTGCACGTGCGACGGGCACTCCTGGCCCTGCTGCATCCAGGAGAAGACCAGGCCGTTCACCAGGCAGCCCACCGCCATCTGGGCGATCTGCGTGGCCGTCACGAACATGGCGAACTTGCGCGACACGCGGAAGCCCGCCGCCCGCAGGGCATAGTAGGAGTACATGACCGCGTGCACCAGGTAGTTCATGGTCATGAACCAGCCGCCACCGGCGACCATGTCCTTGTAGGAGTACCAGGAGTAGAGCAGGACCGTGATGTGGTGGTACCAGTGCAGGAAGATGAGCTTCTGTTTCCTCAGGATGATGAACAGCGTGTCTCCTGCCAGGGAAAGGGGGGACAGTGACCGGTCAGAGGGAGTTCTCCAAACTTATATATCCTCCTGACATCCGGTAATTCATTTCATAAAGTCTTTGGTCTTAATCTCAAGAAGCATATATTCTGCTATGCTGAAACCTACACTTCAAGGGATATTCAATAAAAATTAAATAATATTTGAAAATATTTCCGAGACACTTTATGTCTAGCCCAAGTGTGATGCAACAATGGAGAAGTCTACAGTGGGGTTCTGCCCAAGACAGGAGACTGGGTGGAGTCAACACGGCTCTGTATGACAAAGGGATTGTCTTGGACAGGCACTGTGGGGGTGTGGCCGGCCAGGCCTGTGAAGGTGGGCGTGGCTTATGGGGGTGGGGGGCGTGTGTTCAGTGCAGTCTGGGCAAACACAAAGAGCCCACAGGGGCAGAAATGAAAGAGCAAAGCTCTGAGACGTGACAGTGGCTACAGATTCAGATCCAAACCCAGTCAGGCACATCAGAGAGAGTGAGTGAAAGAGGGAGAAAGAGAGAAAGAGAGAGAGATTGATTTTTGATGTCAGTGGTAATGTCAAAAAAATCCAGATCTACTTTTTAGTGACCCATTGCCTCTAGCCTCTTTTTAATCATTCAACGGAATATTAACAAAATTAAAACAAGTAACAAGGTTCCAATCAAAGTGTCACACCAGTCATTCAAACCGACACCGATCCGGTTAAAAATACTGGTCCTCATATCCACCGTATTCCCGCCCCGTGAGTAGCTCGGGAGAGGGGCGAATCAGAGCGTGTCGCTGGGGGACACGTTCGGCTGGACGGACGCAGGACTCTGCTCACCCAGCTCCGGGGCCTTGCTGAGCACGAAGGCGTAGGCCCAGAATTTGCTGACGGGCCCGTTGTAGAAACTCTGGTCGCAGACCGACTGTTTCAGCCCTTTGGTCATCAGGATGAACACCATGTACCCTCCGGTGCGAATAGCGCCAAATATGCTGCGAGCGGGAGGAAGAGATTTCAGAGCCGCAAGCCGCGTTCATCGAATAACCCGTCCAATGGATGACAGTGCTTTCAGTAAGTGCTGGATCTCCAGGGAAACTGATTAACTGCTCACTGCATCTAACCATTCAGTTCACTCCTAAAAACAATCATAAGTGTTTTAATACATGCAATTATTTCAGTAAACAAAAAATATACACTCTCCGTAGACAAAGACACTGTTAAAACATGTCAGTTACACTAATCTTGTGGTTCTTCAAGGCTTGCATGTCAATTGCAAATGAATTCCTTTATTCCCTCGCCTGTCCTGAGGGACGCTGACCTGTCCTCAGGTGACAGTACAGGACGAGAGCAGGTGAGCCTTACCTGAAGACGGCGAGGGAGAGGGACCAGAGCACCAGGGGCTTCCTCAGCTCAAACTTCTCCCTCTGCTTCATCAGCCTCCGGCCCCCCAGAACGCAGGCCGCGTACAGGGCCGAGTAGAGGAAGGACTTCTTCCTGGAGGACAGATGAAAGCGTGCCCATGTGACGGCTCCTCGACCAATCGCGTGCGCCTTTAACAGTTCTGACACCTCTGGGGAATTTTACCACCACCCCTGTGACCTACTGGGACTGCAGCGCTTCCCCATTAAGGGTTGAGACACCATGTGGTGTCTGTCGCTAAAATGAATAAACCTATCAAATGTTTTCTTCCATAGCAAAAAAAAGCCTGATTGGTTCAGCTCAGTAAGTCACTCATGAACCATGATGGCTGTTCTCCTTTGTGTTAGATATCACCCCACTCTCTCTCTCTATCTATCTGAGCACATTTCCCAACATGGGGTATAAACCCAAATGGTTCCTTATAAACAGGTTGAGAAGCGACATGTTCTTCGGACTGTGAATGCTTCTGACTCCTGGCTTCCCTTCAGTGTTGGAGCTACTTTCATTTTAAATGTCCGTTTTAAAATGGCCTTCATTTGGACTCAAAGCGTTAAAAAAGGGGATTTGCTCCTAAGATTCTGCTGCCCGCCCGTAACACACGTCTGGGTGGGTCTCCAATCCTTTTCAGAGCACAGCAGGACTCCTTGTTATTTTAAGGGATGGATGGTATTCACTGGGGGGTGGCGGGGTGGGGGGGGGATTGGCTGTCCTGCCTCCCGGCAAGGACAAACAGACAAAGGGAAAAGACAACATCCCAAACAGAGAGAGAGAGAGAGAGGGAGGGAGGGAGGGAGAGAGAGGGAAAGAGGGAGAGAAGGGGTATGGGGGGTGGACCCTCCACTGTTGTTTCCATAACGCTTCTTCAGCCAATGAGCCGGGCTCCCTAAATCGCCCAGGTGCCCCACCGATTAGGAGGGTACCTTAGTGCAAGGACAGAAAAAAAAAAATCCAACAATGACGCGGCATTTCAACTGCCAAACTGAGATCAGAAGGCGGTGAAGATGGGAGTGTTTTGGCGTCCTGCACATCGGTGTTGAGAAAGCATTGATTTTGATTAGATAAACCGCTGTACTCCTGCACTTTACTGACAGTGTTAAGCTAAACAGGCCCCTGGACACCTGTGTGTGAAGAACACCGTTTAAAGATATAATGACTGAGTGTTAAAAGGCAGTTTGCCCTGGTCTGTTGAGTGAGGAGACAGAGCAGGTGGCTTTTACACAGACAGGTAGGTATCTAACAGCCTGGACAGTGGGCGAGAGGTGCTTCTTACGCCTGAGACCTCAAACACTGAGGATATCCCATCCCCTGGAGGCCAGGCGCCCCCTTCAGATGAGGGACTTGGGAACAGAAGGAGCGTTTTTCACAAACGTTGCTCATGCTTATTCACTAACCGGCCGACCCGCACATAAATGAGGCCCTGCTACTCCGCTTTTGTCAGGAAATAAAGCGATGCAGGAAAAAGAGGAGGAAGAGGGGGAAGGAGGCACCGGAAAGAGGGGAGAGGGAAAAGCCTCACGCTGTTCGCTTCAAATTCCCGGAGCCTGTCGCTAATTGGCTGAAATGGAATGTGGCGGGAAGAACCGCGCCGTCCGCTAGCCGCTCCCTCTCGCGGACGAGGCCGGCCGCACCCCCCCTCCCCCCGTGTGCCTGGTAGAGAGGTGGGACCAGAGGATGGCGAAATCTTCGTTTTTCATCGCTTGCGATTTAAAAAAAAAAAAAAAAATTAAAGCTGCCAGCGTAACCTGCCCGAGCAGATATTTATGAAGCCTGCAGGAGCGAAATCGCCCCGGGGCGATGACACTCAACCCTTTCAAGAATGCGCGCCCTCTCCACGCGGCACGACCGCCAACTTCCCTTCCGCGAAAAAAAAAAAAAAAAAAAAACGTTTAATTTCAAATTCCAAATCCCAGTCTGGCCCCCGGGGGAACCTCATTTGGAGGCCACGCACCTTGGGGCAGCGATACGCTGTAAAAATACGCTGTCCATGTTCACTCAGCAATATTTCGCACTGACAGACGCTCCGTAGAAGGGGGAGAGAAAAAGCCGTCGCACGTTCTGAAGAGACGATCTGACAGGCCTCGCCGGTGATTGGCAGGGCGAGGAAACCTTCACTTTGCGATACTGATCGCGTGATTAATAAACAGACAAGGGAGAGGGAGGAGGAACACATTCCAACATGAGCAAAAAAAAAACAAACAAAAAAAAAACTGTTTTAGCCATTTGGTTCAGGACAGGGTAAAGCAAAAACAAGCCTTTCTTTTACACCTTCAGCCGTTGTGAATGTACAGTAACTACAGTAACCAGCACTTCAGTTCTGCAGACTGACAGATCTTTCTTTCTGTACCTGTCAGTCTGCCCGCTTGGATCCTAACAAAAGTTGGCCTCTGTAGAAAGCGCGTGATTTAGATTCAAGTAACAACGTGAAACTGTACTGTGAACCTGTCCTTTGGACTTCTGGCGTTGTCTTGTCAACCTCTCCCAAATATAACAAGCCCTTGTCTGGTGCAGGCGTGTATTAGACCTAGGTGTCGACCTGTTAAAACTTATTAAACCATCACCCCACGTAGGCAGCACATAGCATGTCACTGTCATTGTGAAACAGGCTGTCGTTGTGAAATGCAGAGCTGCTGTTCATTCGTCTCCTGATCCGCAGGTCTCGCAGGTCTGGGATAATAATCCTTTTTAGTGGATTTTCAGCATCTAAAGTTCAAGGATCTTGCTTTGACGCGAGTCCAAAGGCGTTCGCGGCATTGGTGTCCAAACGCATTAACGCACTGTGAGAATATTACCCTTACCGTGCAGGAGAAGAGCATAATATTCAGCCTGCGAATGCACAATGTTTGTTCATTCTAACTTGCGTGTCATGCTACATGTACTAATAGCACTTCAGAGTCCTAATGAGTCCAGAGGGGTCTCATAATAGCCCTCCTCTCGATCCAATCAGGGCAAAATAAAGTGTCCCAGAAGCCTGAGGTTCATACAAACATGGTTCCAACTACATGAGCGATGATAACAGCAACTTTATTGTCCATGAACGTTTTGGGGAACGCACTCTCTCTTCTTCTCTCGTTCTGGCCTTCGCCACTTTACTTTGTTTGTTGCGAGTTTCCTCGAGACAGCTTCCGAGCACCAGGGCGCAGGGGTTTCTTCGCGGTGGGGGGGGTGGGGTGGGGGGGGACTTCCGCTGGGGTTAGAGCGCGGTAGTCACATTCCATTAGACTCAGCAGTGTGTTTTTTTGCGGTGCGCCTACGGTTAGCCGTGACCCACTTCCTGCCGCGCAGGAAACTAGCTTGGGGAGGGGGGGGGGATTTCTACAGCATCGCTCGCTGATGGCCAGGGTGGAAATTTTGCCTGCACCCTTACAGGTGCTAAAGGCGGGGGGGGGGCTAGCAGGAATCAGGTTGAACACGGCAACGTTGCGAAATACATGCCTTAAAGGGGCTACGTGCTAAGCATTTAAATTTTTGATTTTTCGGAATTATTATTAAGGAACTTACAATAGAGAAAGAGAGGAGGGGGAGGGGCGCTACGGTTAACCTGGCCGTCGGATTTTAACTGTGAAATGGAGTTAACATGTTCAGCATCTCCCTGGGAATGTCAGAGAGGTCACTGAGGTCACGCCAAGCCCCGCCCCCCGCATGCAGTCGCAACGAGGGCAACGCCCCCTGGGCAGGGGATGAGCGGAGAGAGACAGAGAGAGGGAGAGCGATGACGGAGCAAATGCGCTTCTCATGTCCGTTATGAGCAGTCCGGTGGCCAGGCTGCTGGGCCGGTCCTGTCTGAATTCTCCAGAGCAAGCGGAGAATGAGTCACAGCCTGGCGGTTAGGCTGAGTCGCTAAGAAGCGTCCTGCACGTCCTGCATGCCACGGTTGCCAAGCGCCTCTTATTTATCTTAGAGAGCTGCTTATTGGCTGTGGTCTGGAGTTCAGCCGTTCTTATTGGCTGCCCAGTGAATTATGACTCTCATTATTGGCTGTTTTGCTGTTCTGTGGAGTTTGGAGCTCCACAGAACATTCCAAGAGACCATGGCGTCACTGCCCAGATACACAAGCATTCCCTCTTGCAAAAACTTCTGAAGACATTTAACCTATTTCCACCATCAGGTATCAATGAAAACACTTTCAAAAATTTGTTTACTTCATACAGTCTAGGAGGAAACGTATAACACAATTTCAAAGGTTTACTAGTTCACTTCATTATTTAAAAAAAATCAAAAGCCCTTGCTATATTTACTTATTTATTTATTTATTTATTTATTTATTTATTTACACAGTGTGCAGCTAAACTTCCTGGGGTCCGAACAATGCTATAGCTGGACACACTTGCTGTAAGGTATAAAGGGTCAAACGTTAAAGAGGACAGATCAGAAAAGATGAGTTCGAATCGGCTATGGAACTTCACCTCTGCTTGCAGACGCAGCACAGAAATCAGTGGCGTGAGGAACACCCCTGGATTGGGTGAAGGGTGGACCACGCACTGGCCAATCACAGCGCTCTACACTCTTGCTATAAATAAACAGTTGCAGTTGCACAAGGATCCTTACTCTCCTGCTCAAACTCTGAGCTCATGAGTCTGGCTGCTCTCTAATGCTCGTGTTTAATGACAGGTTTGTCCACCTGCGTGTGCCATCTTTGGAACTAAAGTGCAGGCAGTTTTTTTTTTTCTTGTAAACCGGTCACAGATGAATATTTCAGACTGTGGGGAGAGGGGGAAAAAAAAAGCCAGTGGCAAGCGTACATGAAACGGAGTCATTAGCCAACAACCGCATCTGCATACAAATGCCACACCGGGGCTTCTGCTCCTGATAAAGTAGTCCTCATAAAAAATAAATAAATACATTTTTAAAAATGGCCGACTCGCGGTTGAGTTTTATTATTTTGCTGCTGCGCTGCACTCTTTCCAGCCCAGCAGCTGAAAGGAAAGTCATGAAGAAGAGCTGGAGACGGCGTTCAGCTTTACAAAACGCCATGCTCAGCACAGCCTCCAGCACCAGGAAGAGAAAAGCACCTCCTCCGATTGGCTGGAGGACTGAGAAATAGTTCCTCTCTGATTGGCTGAAGAAGTACTCACTGTTTTTAGCTGCCCTTCGGCTATTAGCATTTAGCACAACTCACTACCCCAGGAGACACTTTCACTGTGTGAAACTCCCACCTGAAACACGCTTCCTGGTGCTGAAGAATGACACAATCGCGCGCTTCGAACCGAGCCACAGTGCGGTTAAGCGTGTCTGTTCACCTTCCCAGCGTGCTCGGGGCAGGCGATCACACCACTGCGTCGCAGTCTAAATATTCTGCCAACACCCAGCCCGAAAAAAAGGCAGCATGTCCCACCTCCCAGAAGGAAAAATAACAGACACTGTATGAAAGGCGTGCTGTGTACTGCCACACTCCCGCCAAAAAGGTCAAACCCCAAGCCAGACAGACAGACTGGGAAGTGGCAAACCAATCCAAAATGACAAGTGGCTTTTTTCAGAAAAGGCAGTCTTGGTCTGCCAAAGGACGGCTTCTTTAGGTTCAGCAGACCTACGTCCAGAGCATTTGCACGTTTTACCATTAACCCAGTAATGACGTCCATTCAAAGGCCTGCAGTGGACTAGTACCACAGATATGCAACCTGCAGCTGCTAAATACACCAGACTTTTTGTATGATACTGGACAGCATTTTGTATCTGAACTTTTTAGTTGGAATAAAACAGCAATAAAACCTAAACATGCTATGGACTAAATAAGACGGCTCTGACTGAATCGCTACTGACATTCTAATATACATTACATATACGTGTGAAAACCCACCCGCACCCACATATCTCTCCCGCTCTCTCTCCTCTCTCTCCTGATCTCTCTGTCTCTTTCTCTTCCTCTCTCTTTTCCTCCCCCCTCTCTCTGTCACACACATGCACACACACATGCATACACATATGCGCAGGCATACACACACACACACACACACACACATGCACACACGCATACGTGCGTGCACAGCCGAGAGGGAGGGCCATGCCTGAATGACACTGGGGTGTCAGAATGTGTAATGAGTCACAACGTCGACAGAGCGCTCAAGGAAACGTCCTCTCTCCTCCAAACAACACTTTCACTCAGTGCAATGGGCTGGAACACACACACACACGCACACACAAACACACACTTATGCATGCACGTCCTGCTCACCCCACATTACACACCCTACTCAGGCCTATACGTCAGGCACACTATTTCAGGAAATGAGTGTGTTCACAATTGTGAATGAATCCTCTAGCGTTGTGTCACTTTCTCCATCCCATTATCACAGCACAGAAAGAAACAGCAGATACTTATTTTTAGCCAGGCATTGTAGATTCTGGCAAGCAATGTCTGGCTAATGAAATGGAACAAGGGGTCAGTATGGCTTTCTGACAAGAATCTGGAGTGACATTATTTAGTAGGGGTGTTAATCATTAACCATTTAAACGTCTAAATTATACAAATTTTGGGAAAGATGTATGCTTTTCCCCAAATGATTGAAACATTAATTTACACATTATTAAGAGGATTTTTTTTTAAATGTTCATTTTTATTTCTACCCCAGCCACTCTTAAACATAGCATCATCTTTCTTTTTAAAGCCCATAAGCTTGTTGATTCTGTGGATCTTTGCATTTTAATATGCATTTGGAAATTATCTGGACTTTTTTCCTTCTGTATGATTTATTTATTTGTGAATGCATGGAACAGCTTGCCAGGCCACGTATTACAGGCACAGACCCTCAGGGTGTTCAAATACAGAAACTCCAGTTTTTAAGTAAATGGTGCTACGTACTGTGCTCTCTAGTGTGTACTGTAGGTATAGGATGTTCTAATGTACTAGGGTGGCCTGTTCTGAATGGCCTGTTCTCCTCATTATGTATTCATATGTTCGTATGTTCTAGATGGGCTGAATGGCCTGTTCTCCTCATTATGTATTCATATGTTCTAATGTTCTCGATGGGCTGAATGGCCTGTTCTCCTCATTAAGTATTCTTATGTTCTTATGTTCTCGATGGGCTGAATGGCCTGTTCTCCTCATTAAGTATTCTTATGTTCTTATGTTCTCGATGGGCTGAATGGCCTGTTCTCCTCATTATGTATTCATATGTTCTTGTGTTCTTGATGGGCTGAATGGCCTGTTCACCTCATTATGTATTCTCATGCTCTGTCCTGATGGGCTGAATGGCCTGTTCCCCTCATTACGTATTCTCATGTTCTTGTTGTCGCAGCACGATAACAGAAAGGCTGCTGTTCTGCTTTAGCGCGCAGAGCGTGTTGAAGACAGCTGTTCCGCCGTCTCTCGTCTCCCAGTGCGCCGACCGTCCGCGCCGGTGGAATGCGCAACAGATGCGGCCGGACTGCAGGCGGCCCGGCCCATCGGACAGACGCACAGAGCACGACACGGTTCGGGCTGCCGCAGACCGTGTAGACCCAGCAGATACAATGCCCTGTACGCAGAACACTGGGCCTTTGTCCTCCCACCGAAGCTGAAACCATAGAATCCGTTGCCTCTCCAGAGTCATTCATTAGAGGGGCGCCATCAAGTGCCATACCGTGGCACCGAACGACCCGCCCTCATTCATGCAGCGCTGCAAACGCCTGGTACCGACCAGAACGTCCCACTGCTGTTAGGAGGCCAAGAGGACGGAAGAAATGCAGGCGCTGAACATCTGTGCGGCCTACAGAATCTGTGGGGTCGGCATTGTTGACCCAGCCCCTCCCTCCCCAAGTAACACAAAAGAGCCAATCACAGACCATCCTCAAGGACACCTGGCTGTGTGGATTACAGAGTGTGTCACTGCGCTACGCACTGGTGCCTTAACGTTATCTCCCACTCAAGAGCCTCCATATTTTGTCATGTGTAGAACTGACAACTGAAAACAATTTCAGTCTTTGGAATAACTCAGTATCACTGACCTGCTTCTTGGCAGTGTTGCACATATACAGCAGCTAGTCTGATTGGCCAGAATCAGGTCACCACTTCTGTCCAATGGGAACATAGGAGCTAGTGGGGGGACAGGAGAACAATCCCGACCTTATAGTAAAGCTGTGTATGTGCGTGTGGGTGCATGCAAGCATGAGAGAGAGAATGTGTGTGCCTGTGTGTGTGTAACAGTGTGTGTGTATGTGTATGTGTGTAACAGTGTGTGTATGTGTGTGCATGTGTGTAACAGTGTGTGTGTGTGTGTGTGTTTGTATGTGTGTGTGTAACAGTGTGTGTATGTGTATCAGTGTGTGTATGTGTGTAACAGTATGTGTGTATGTGTGTGTATCAGTGTGTGTGTGTGTATCAGTGTGTGTGCTTTCAGGCTGGGTACTACAGGCCATCTCTCCCCAGCAGAGACATCACAGGCCCAGGCTGCCTCTAAAGTGCTGAGTCAGCAGCAGGCAACAGAGGCCAAGTGTGTTTTTGAAGATCCTTCAAATAACAAGGGGATGAGCTGCAGTGCACAGCATCACCATTAGGTTCAGTCTGTGGGGAAATGTTCATCTTTCCTCATAGATTGTTTACCAATCACCTGATCAACCACCTGATCATTTCACTGACTAATGGAGCGGCCTTTGTATCATGCCAGTTTTGCAATAAGTGTTGCATGTACACACAAGGGGGCGGGTATACTTGTGGTAGCTGTAGTCTACAACTGGACACAATTAGCACTACAGCTTCAATAAAGTCATATCTTTACTGTGTGAAACATTTTGCACTGGGATAGAAATCCCACTTTTAGATCTATACCTTAGCTGGTATCCACAACTATTGTGCCATTTTAACAGGGCAAGCATCCCGTTTTGGATTAAGGTGACAAGAACATGTTGCATAAATATGTTGTGACCGACCTCAAGATCTGCCAAGCTGTGATCAAGCACTTAGGCATTTCCTCCAGTTTTCTGGACAATATGTCAAAGACAATTGGTATCGTTTTGAACTGTGTAGCCCTAAGTACATTTGTGTCAACCATAACTGAGGGTGACAAAAATTAAATACTTGTGATTACTAGTTGCTACAGTCAGGCTGTAGGTTTACTAGGCTATGTGCTACATGAGAACAGGTTTCTTTTAGCACGGTTATAGTTTTGGGGCGCACACCTTCCAAGCTGTGAAATATTTGTAGAGATGCTTGAAAATCCCTAGCAGACGTGCGCTAGGGCAAAGTTGTACTTTCGATGTGCGCGCTTAAATACCCTACATCACCGTGCTTCCAAATACCTGCGCACAGACGCTCTCTAGTGTAAATGGTTGAGTGCTGGCTTATTTATTCATTTATTTATTGCTGTACATTACATGGCGGTTAGTAGCCTAAGTATACTGCAGGAAGCATTCGGATTCAAACTAGGCTATTACGGTCTAACATTGGTAAAGGACGCGTAATCGGTGCCTGAAATAAGATTATGATAATGAGCAAGTAGGAGGCGCTCTCTGCATCCCTATCCGCCAGTAATTACAGATCTGGAGATCGCTATTTGGTCCAACAGAGATGGACCGGCACAAAGCACATGTGTACCTATCAGAACGTGTCATTTTACATTTACAGCGAATAATGTGCGATGATTACGGTTTATGTCTCGCCTCTCAATGACACGTATTAACATTCTGTCGGCGTAACTAGTGGATGTGAAGATACTGCACACAACAGTGGCATAACACAAGCTAAAATCAGATTAATTGCTGGGAACCTGACTATCCATAACATCAATGAATTAATCGTACACGCACGCTCCTCTCTAACCTGAAGACAATGTATATTACTGAAATAAAGAAAAGCAAGGACCGTGTATTCGAAGATGCGAATACACCACTTTACAAATGCAAAATAATAACATGTAGGCTACGAACAGTGCATTTTGCACGCATATACATAACCAGCCTGCGTAGAACACATATGTGTACATATTATATTCTAACGCTACCCACCATTGTCTTTTCAATTGCTGTTATTACAAACTGTAACTTAATGTTAGAAATCACAACACCATGCATTATATACACTTGATCCCGACTGCGCTAATCATTTATGACGGCACGGTACATACCAGTTTTCCTGCATCCATTGGATGGCTTCGTTCTCGTTGAACTGCCTTTCAAATTCGTATTCTTGCAGAGCGAGGACTGACATGTTAATAAATTAATCTTACCGTCCAGGGATACCGAGGCAAAACAAGGATTTTGTGTCAAATCGAACGCCCCTTGTTTTATCTCTGACCGCGCATCGCTCTCGCTCCGGGAAAAAGCTAGCGCTATTGCTATCGAACGTTAGCTCGCTTTAAAACCTCCAGTCCAGACCGGACTCCAGCAGGCATACGCCCTCCCCGTCAGTGAGGCGGGGTCTAGATGCTAAAGTCAAAAGCCGCGGATCCTTCTAGCTTTGCCAGCACAGTAGATGTCGTTAATGCGGATTGATTCTCCGGCGTTTGTCAACGTGCCGGCTGGCCTAGCGACTGGTGTAAGGTCCAGCTGAGCTCAGATAACCGGGTTTCATTGAAATACGAATACTGGGATTTGACCTTCAAGAAATTAGTTGTAAGGAAAAAGAAAGGTACAGTCAGATGTGCCAGTAGGCTACTACTAAATGGACAAAAATAACTAATCACATGCTATTTAAAAAAATCTCCACCGATTCATTGAGGGCAGCTGTGTCGAACTGAACAGGTTATGCAAATGTATATTGTTTTTTAATTGTATATTGCCATTTAATGTATATTGCCACAAAGCATATTACTGATAACAATCAAATAGCCCGCATTTTTAATAATTGTCCAGAGATGTAAAATCCGGACTAAGTGACCAAGTAATAGCTCAGTATAAATCTGTTAACCAACTGGATCTGAAACCAGAACCTGCTGTGGATCACCAGAACAAAGATTCAGAACTAGAACCGCGTCTGAGAAACAGGTCAGCCTGGCCGTATGCACTTAATGCTATGGACAGCTGAAATACTTCATATTTTTCCAGTGTTTGATTCCATTTAAGATGACTCTGTGTGTGTGTGTAAGTTTTCATCCATTTTTCCTGCCAGTTTAGAATGCAGTATTCAGAAAAAACGGTGACCCGTCTCACCATGGGACCGACTGTCGCCCCCCTCCCAGTTTGTAGAATCACCTCTGGTGGGGTGTCACACTCCCCACCGTGACGTGCGCTCAGCCACCAGTTCATATCTGTCAACTGTCTGCCAGCTGTCTGGCTGCAGTTACTGTGGCTACCCACCCCCCCCACCCCCCTTCAATTTTGGGCTTTGACCTTGATGTTTTGAAGCCAGTTGGTTTGTATTGCACAATGGCTAGTGAACTGGACTTGTAACTCAGAGGTTCCTGGTTTGATTCCCAGGCAATGCGCCCATGTTGCATCCGGTGTCCTTGCACAAGGTGCCTCAGTCTGAATTTTTTGGCATGATATTTAGTTATAAGAATGGACGAAATGAGAATGAAAGTCCATTTAGATAAGAGTGTCTGCTACAAACAAACGGGTGACAAATTAAAGGAAAGACCTGAATAAATGAGTGGAGAAACATAACGAATGCAGATGCTTCCAAGCAGGTGTACTGCATTATACAGTTTAACAATTAACATCCCAATTTCTATCCTGATGGGAATAGTCTCTTCCAGGATGACAATGCCCCCATCCACAGGGCATGAGGTGTCACTGAATGGTTTGATGAGTATTAATAAAAAAACACAAATGAGGAAATATCTTTTGGAAGAATGGTGTTCCATCCCTCCAGCAAAGTTGAGTTCCAGACACTTGAAGAATCCATGCCAAGGAGCATTGAAAATGTTCTGGTGGCTTGTGGTGGCCCAACACCTTACTAAGACACTTTATGTTGTTTTTTTTATTTGGATTTGTCACTCATCTGTATGTACCTTAAGGTAATCTCACAGAAGGGGATATATGGAGCCTCAGGTTTAGTCCATAGTTTTTGAAGCATATAAACATTTCCATAATTTAGGTGATTGCAAAATACTGTATGCAAATGTATAGATTAAGCAATTCATTTTAACATATGAAAAAAAAATTATATTTTCATTTTTCACTAACCAGGGAGGGAGTGATTCAGGTAGTGGGGAAAATTCTCATCGCTCACCAGGGACCCCTGCTGGTCAGTTGGGCACCAACAGTACATTTTCTCTAGCTGTACCAGAGTCATCAGCTTCCAGCTCTCATCTGTACTAGCTGAATTCGTCCACTTGTACGTTATCAAAAGGAAGAAGGATAACATTTTCCAGTGGAGAGTATGCCTTTGCCTACACTTTCCCAGACTGCTAGGCAAGGCTACAGCAATGAGGATGGCTTGTGAGTACTGTTGGGAGAGAGAAATAGGAAACAATATGGAAAAATGGAATTTGGACAAGACAGGCAGCATTCATGGATGCAGGTGTTGTACCATCACCAGACAAAATAAAGCACAGACTTTTACTGCTATAGCATTATACCTTGCTTTGTGGTTAGCAATATTGGTGCTGTGCATTTTAGAGTGCATTAATATAGCCTAGCCTCGTGGAGCTAGTTGTCAGATCAGTTCAAGATTAATCAGGGAGAAATATTTCCATGAATAAAAAAATAGCCAGAACTGAATAATGGAGAGGGAGTCTTTATTCCCATGTCATATTACCATTAGTGAAATTGTTTTGTGTTATGCATTTATTTGTTAACTCAGAGGGTTGAGGCAGGATTTGAGTTATGTTCAGGAGCTAGCATTAAGGATAATGTGGAGGTTAGTTTCTCTTTTGGGTAGCCAAAATGTTCACTTCCTGGAAGCATTTCTTAATAAAATCATTTTTAATTTAGAAAAATTGTATTTAATAGGTTTTAGGGTTTGAGGTAGGAACACAGTACATGTTAGAGTTGAAGTAAGATTATGGTTATATTTAGAATCTAGGGGAAGGGGTAATGCAAGGGTCAGTCACTGATTTTGGATGATCAATTTTTTTCATTTTTTGGATGTAAGACATTTGCTCTATGCATGGTGATTTTTCTAGTGATATATTTTTCTGAATAAATGACTTAAAACATATTTACTTGTGGTTCCTTTCTTGCATGAAGGATATATAAATTTTCTATTCATCATTAATAAAAATAAAAGAAGTCACAAATTAAAAATGAGCCCATTGGCAAGAATTCATGTTTAGGGTTTTGAATTATTGTTTGGCTTAGGAATATGGTTAGGATTAGAGTTTAGGGTCATGGTTGGACTTATGGTTAAGGGTAAGAGTTAGGGTTAGGTTAGAAAAAAATCTTTCTTTCCCAAGTTGCCCCTGAAAAGTTTTGCACTGGCCATTCTCATTTCCTATCCATAGAAATGGTAAAATAAAGGATTTAGGATCTTTGCATTCTTTTCACTAAAGTGATGATATTTGGTAGATACATTCACACTCAAGACGCCATCTCTAAATTGTTTATCCAAACAAAATACTTTGTTGTGCTTTAGTGGCACTTTGACCCTGTAAATTACAGCTATGTTTTTGTTCAGTAACATGCAATGGTACAGTTTTGAGTTTCCAGCGACACCAGGGAACAGTGTGTGGAAAATGTCCAGACAATATCTCTGCACAACCACTGAAAGAGAACAGGCATGAGAAAATATGTATTTATTTTAAAAACTTGAAATAAGATCCCTTTACTTGGTGCTCTCAGGCTTGTTCACATTTCAAAAACCAGATTATTTCAGAAACAAAACTAATCGTGAGCAAGTCAGTTCGGGTTTTATTGAATACTGTTGATGATGGTGAATTTAACATGATCTTTGAACCTGTGGGTCACCTTTGTCACTTCACTGTTAAGAAACAGAGTTATTAATTATTTTTTGTTTTTTGTTAGGGGACATACAGATAATTGCTCTCTACATTTTTCAAAAAAACATAATTTGTAAGGGGTGGCATGGTCCAACGAATAGCTCTGTCGCCTCAGAGCAAGGCGAGAGACTCTAAATTGGCCATAGGCATAAGCGGTGTGTGGTGCGATGTATTGGTGACCTGCCCATGGTGAATTCTGGCCTCTCACCTGTCCAGTAATAAACAAGTTAGATAATGCATGGATGGATAATTTGTAGGCGGGGAGGTGGTCATGAATATTACATTGTTGAGTTCTGAGACCGTGAGGTTCCCAGAGGGTGTGGCTAAATGTGTCACTCACTGTGACTGCGGTCTTTGCCACACCCCATTTGACATCGCTCTGATAAAATGCAATACTGAAGTTATCCAGCAGAGGTCTCGCCATCACTTCAAGAGATACATATGGCAAAAAGTTTTGCAATGTCATTTATAAGGGGAAAAAAATATTGGGACACAGAAAATTAAGAATTTTATTTTAATTATAAGATTGGAATCAGAACATTGTTATTTAACAGAACCACTGACATTATAATTGCTTGACTTTTGTTTTATATTTACATTGTTATTTATTCTTTAATTAACCAGAAAAGTCCCATTGAGATACAACACACAAATGCGCACAATAATACAGTAGACAAAATACAAAGAATACTGAAATCTAAAGAGGCACTTAAGCATATCATTTATGTAGAAGTTTGTAGTATGCTGACATAATGATGATCATTGAATAGACACAATAAGTAGAAGCCTTGACAATCTGTGGCTGAACAAAAAATAAATAAATAAAAGCTTATATCCATTTTCCTCTTACAAGTGGGGATACTCAGAAAATTGTCCGTGCAGTGCATCTTTATTCTGAATTATATGACTGGAAACTTATGAAGCAAAACTGACAAGGATCCCAGAGCATGTGTTCTTATCTCACAGTGGTGTGGCGTGGAACCTGCAGCAATAAAGCAATTAAATATGCTTCGGCCAGCGAAAAGTCCAACTTTTTTTTCCCCCATGAGCTTTGCAATACAGAGCACCACGAGCAGGAGCTCCATGAACGGAGCGGAATTGTGGCCGCGCTCCGTCAATCATTCCGGACTGTTCACGCCCAGTTCCGAACCCAGGACAAGAGGCGCGGCCTTTTCTGATCACCATGGCAAAGAACACCTCCGTCCATGGCAACGGACACCTCTAGGCAGGGCGACGCGTTTCACCCGTAGCCACCCGCCTCTACCTACAGCTTCACCCATGGCAACCCTGTTCAGGGAGACGTGTTTCATCCGTAGCAACTCGTCTCTACCCACAGTTTCATCCACGGCAACACACACTTTACCCCATGGCAACACACACCTCACCCATGGCAAGGCATGTTATAATACCAACAGATGGTTATAAACATAACTCATAAATATTAATATGAAGGAAGTAATTTGAGCTTTATATTATCAGCTGACTTGCTGTTACATTAAAAAAATAAAAAGGTTTACAAAAAATAAACAATGTAAAAACGTTTAAATGGCCTATAACTTGTGGTCAGCACCTTTGTCAATGATTTAGGGGTGAGATTATCTGGTCTGGATCGAAACACAATGCAATAAATAAAAAAATCACACATCAAGTTGAAGTGTCTGCTCCTGTTGTGTCCCCTATGGCAACGTACAGCCTTCAAGAGGTGACTACTGGCCTCATATATATATTTTTTTTTTTTAAAGTTTTTTTTTTTTAAATCATTAATTGTAATAGCTTCCAGTAATGCAGTCATGTGTTGCTACGTCACTTTTGCCATTGCCTTTGAATCCAATAAAAAATCTATATTTTATGAGGTTTTAAATGTTAATAAACTCCCTCTGTTCTTTTCTTCGTCTTTTATGGGACGCGTATGTGTGATGTTCACAGTGCTCTTGACTGATATACTCGAGCGGCTCTATTGATAACAACGAGGAAAAACTGATACGGCTAATCGCTCTAGTACCTGCTACAGATTATCATCGAAGCCATGAAGATTCAAGGACAGATTTCAGCAAGCTGGTCAGCTCACGCCCTAGGAAATAGCCAAGTCACCGTATTTGTAACATCTGCCTGAACGATCTATGACCACCATAATAACTAATGTATAATTTGTGCATGAAACAGTGCCCAGTGCACACGCGCCTGCTCTTTCCTGTGCGCAAGAGTATTTTTTTCAAACACACATTGACGTCTGATTCACGAGTAAAAGAGCCATCTTTGGCTGCTTTTTTCAACTGTGTTCTCTCAAAAAGGTTATGTATAGTGACACTTGGGAGATATATCCATGTTTGGAGCATGGGGGCCAAATAAACTTTAGCAGATGACGAAATACATAACAGGAAATACCATTCAAAACTATGTGGAAATATGACATGAGTTCCTGTTAAATGAGATTCAAATAGCTTCCAGACTTTTCTTCATAGTAGGCTATATATATAAAATTACAATTGGAACTACAAATAGCTGTGGTGTGTACATTATTTTCTCTACAGCAGTGGTAGCCAACCCAGTTCCTGGAGATCTACTGCCCTGTATGTTTTCACTCCATCCCTAACAATCCACATATCATTCAACAGCTAGGGATTTCATTGAGCTGCAAATTAGTAGAATCAGGTGTGCCAAATTAGGTGGTGAAATGAAAACCTACGGGATGGTAGATCTCCAGGAACAGGGTTGGTGACCACTGCTTCACAGGGTCGATATCCATTATTGTGTTTTCTATAGCATTTTTACCTTAAGCTGATTGGCTGACACCCCAGAAAACAGTCGGCTAACTCTGGTGTGGACCGCTCACAGTGGGGCGGTGGTTAGCATTGTTGTGTCACAGAAAGAAGGTTCTGTGTAGTATAATGGGTAAGGAGCTCATGTTTAGGTCATGTAACCTAAAGGTCACAGGTTCAATGCTCAGGTAGGTCTCCCAGCCATTGTACCACTGAGCAAGGTACTCAATCTACATTGACTTCAGTCTATATTCAGCTGTATAAATGGATGCAATGTAAATGCTATGTGTAATGCTGTGTACATCTCTCTGGATAAGAGCGCATGCTAAATGTCCATAACGTAATGTTCTGGGTTTGAGTCCCGGCTGCCTGTCCTGATCTCCCCTCCTCCAGCTTGCGCCTTCTCCCCGAGTTTTGCGTGGGGTTTGTTTTCATCCAGGTACTCCGGTTTCTTCCCACCAAGTCCAAAAGCCCTCCAGGGCTCACTTTGCGTAAGAGATGTCAGTCAAACTGCCCTGGTTAAAATAAAGGTTAAATTGAATTTTTTAAAAATATGTGGGGAAAGTGAAAGTCTGGAAATAATTTGCCTTAAAAAAAAATGTGATTGATTAGCCAAGTGGCTGCTTACCTCTCTGCACTCAAATTTGTCCCTACCAGTCGACTGTGGAAAATGCGCACTGGAGCTCAACCACACCATTCCTCTGCCCTTTTATGGTCGTGCTGAATGAGTATTTGTTGTAAGAAAAAAGCTTGCCTCTGTTTAATAATAATGATAATCATAACAACAACAACAACAATAATAACAATGGCAATATGTTTTTATAATAATATTTATTTTAAAATATTTATAATGATATTAATTAATTAATTAATTAATTAATTAATCTGAGTTCACATACTGTTTTGACTTCACACAAAAACACTGATTTTAGTTGGCAAATTTAGTTTTTGGAATTTAGTTGGCAAAAGTCTTGAAAATGTATTAATCTGAAGAAAATATTTAGAGGAATCATATATATGAGAAAGCAGAGAAACCTTGCATTTAGAGATCATGAAAGTCATTTTAAAAAAACCTTAGGAATTTGTGTCTTTTCATGACACAAAAGGTTTGGAAAATGTATGGCAAATGCACGCAGCACGTATGACAATACTATTGTATTAAATACTATATAAATCATTCATAAATCATTTTTTATATATGCAATATTAAGAAATTAAATATAATAAAGATTCCTTTTATTTTAACAAATATATACATAAAGTCATGTATTGGAAGTGTCTTCTGTTCATGGTGTTAAGAATCATTTAAACTTGGCTTTGTCATCAGAGAACAAAAAAAAAATCCCAGAAACACAAACAACAATGAACACTCAGCTAAAATTAACTTAAGTTATGTTAAATTAACTCTTACAGTGTACATGTGGTCCCCACTGAACTCACGTAAACTCTGTTGAAATTTAATTAACACTAGACATTTAACTTCACAGAAAAGGTTTTTAGAAATGTGTTTTCAAGATTCTAAAGAGTTCTAGAACTTTCGGTCACCAGCAGTGATTGTTACATCAGCGTTAGAATGTTCAGTCGTGAACATTCTAATCACACATTTGCGATCCTACACCTTTGAAGGGTTAAAATATTCCTGTCGCTTTATCTATCTCATTCGTTAACTGTACGGGTTAAAGGTCCAGCGCGACGTTTCTGGCGTTAAATATAAACTGTTATCATTTAATTACGGGCCGAGCTGGGAGGCTTGCTGCGCAGGAAGCGTCCTCCCCCCCGCCAGCCCCCCGCCCCCCCCCAGATCTCTCCGCAAACGCTGCTTCCTGGCTCCTGACAGCGCCCTGGCACGTGAGCGCTGATTAATGTGGCCCTGATTTATGTTTAACCAGGGGGCCGTATGAATAGAGCAGCCAGGCTGGGTCCCTCCGCTGTCTGCGTCCAACTGAACTTCGGCTCGCACGACTCTCCCACTCACACGGCCTCTCAACAGGCACCTCTCTTCCGCGCCTCTCTCTCTCTCTCTCTCTCTCTCTCTCTCTCTGTCTCTCTCCCCTTCTCGCCCCTTCTCTCCCTTTCTCTCCCCTTCTCTCCCTCTCTGAATAACCTCCCCACCTCCGTGAGGCTCTCTCCTGCAGAAGGCGGTGCTCGGACGGATAAAACGAACCCCGGCGCACGTCCGAAGGAGGGTCTGTCCTGCTTCTGCTGCTTTTTCGGGACCCCCCCCCAGAGGTGTTCGGCTGTTTTTCCTCCTTCTCTCTTCCTCCCTCCATCGGTTCGGAAGCGGCGGGCGCAGGAGAGGTCGGCGAGCGCGTTTTTTTTTTTTTTTTTTCGAGAACCCCCGCCTCCCCTCCCTCCTCCACCCCCCTGACTAGACCAGCCCCCCGCTTTTTTTGTCTGGGAGAGCGGCGATGGCGGAGAGCATGGAATTCGAGAAGGCGGAGAAGCGGTATTGCATTCGGCGGAAGCACGCGCTGCTCATCTGCGCCGTGGTGGTGACGGCGGCCGTCGCCGTGGGGCTCGGGGTGGGCCTCAGCCGCCCCTCCCCCTCCCCCTCCCCCCCCTGCGAGGATACCCCCAAACCCACCGAGCCCCCGAAACCGGACCTGAGCCGCGGGCCCTGCCTGCGCTCGCAGGACACCAGCGGCGGGTGGGCCGAGTTCCGCCTGCCCGACTACGTGCGCCCGTCCCGCTACGACCTCCACCTGGAGCCCGACCTGGACGCGGACTCCTACACCGGGACGGTCTCCATCAGCCTGGAGGTCACCCGGCCCACCCGCCACCTGTGGCTCCACATCCGGGAGACCTTCGTCAGCGCGCCACCCCGGCTCCAGCTGCTGAAGGGCCAGTACCGGGTGGACGTGGCCCTGAAGGGCTGCTTCGAGTACGAGCCCCAGCAGTACGTGGTGGTGGAGGCGGCCGAGCAGCTGGCGGCCAACGGGCCCGGCGAGGCCTACGTCCTGACGCTGGACTTCCGGGGCTGGCTCAACGGCTCCCTGGTGGGCTTCTACCGGACCACCTACACGGAAAACGGGGTTCTGAGGTAAGTGCCTCCCCGTGCCGAAACCGCGCGCCGCGCCTGCCTCCGTAACTCACGCTCTCCGCGTCTTCAGCTGCAAGCGGGGAGAACGCGACAGCTTCTCTGCTGAAATAAGCTCTAAAACAGGCCAGACGGCTCAAACACAGGGTTATTCCCCTCAAGAGCAGACAGCTCAACACAATTCAACTTGATTTATGGCCGGGAGGCGACTGTAGCTGGACCGGAGCACTGCAAAGCAAACAAAAACGTTACATTTGCATTGCATTTCCATCACTTGGCAGACACTCGCGGTCTGCGTGATAATACAAAAACCAAACACACACGTAAGAGAACTTTAAACAAAAATCCTGCGAGTTCCCAGGCCAGCTTGTGCAAGTTAGAAACAGGGAAAGCGCAGACAGAAAGCAGAGGGATGTCCACAGGGTTAAAAAAGCAAGGTCTGACAAAAGGCAAGGTGTGTCTCTTCCTGCGTACAGTTTCCAAATAATTATGGCAATTGTACACAGAACTTAAAATTAACCTTAAGCTCTAATTAGACGCCTACTGTCAGAGGCTAGTTTGAGTACCCATTTATTTTTTCTCTAAATGCAGGCGTCCTTGAATGTGCTTGGAATAACAGACAGAGGGGAAGCAGTAATTGGGATTAGAATGGTTTGGCAGTGTACGCATTAAAGCCAAGGAGTTCGACCAATCACAGCGGCTCATTCATCGTTAAAGCTGCGGAGTTCGACCAATCACAGTGGCTCATTCATGCAGCCTCTCCTCAGGCAGAGCTGTGGGTCAGGGATGGGCCAGCTGTCCGAAGCAGCACCGTACTGTTCCACAAACATTCCCTCCTCAGCATGAAACTTCCCACCATGCACCACAACATGTGTGCTGTCCAACTGAGATGGACAGCACACACACACACACACAACACTCTGCAATCACTTGGCTGAGACACTCTTATCCAGAGTGGCTTAGGGTAGTGAAGAACTTAACAGACACACACACACACACACACACACATATATATATATATATATATATATATATATGCTAGACTCATTAATATAGGTGCATTAATATAAGGCACACACTCCATTTTCTATTTCAAAACCATACTGCTGCTCTCGTGGTGAATGGCAGAAATGGAGAATTTGATTTACATGTGTACACACTCACAGATGTGCACGGTACACACATAATAAAATGGTCGCACACACACAGACACACACACAGACACAGACACAGACATAAACACACAAAATCTCTCAGCATCTGTGTAGTCATAATGCACTGAAACACTTACATGCGTACACACGCTCTCTTACATAACAGACACACCTGCTCGCACTTGCGATCAAACACACACTCTCAGCTGCTTATAAACTTCCACAGTGCCAGAACCATTTCAAATACTTGCTCCAGATTGCCCTTTTTGCTTCAAAACAGCAGTGCATTAAATTGTACGGGCTTTAAAATAAGTCTATGATCTGTGACTGGGGGGGTGGGGGGGGGGGAGAGATGTAGTGCAATCTGCTAAATAGCTCCAGTGTTCTTTCAGAATGCCTCAAAATACCTTTTCGCTTCTTCTTTTTTTGGGAAGCAACATTAATTCTGACCATAAAAGCACAGGGGAAGTGTACTCTTTTGTTTTACTCCATTTCCTGTCAGCTCAGTGTTAGGAGAGCGAGACCAGCGGACTGAGGCTGGCTGCATGATTTCAAAGCCAGACTTTCCAGGAATGCGCGCGATCGTACGTCAAACCGCGCAGAACGACGACGCCGTTGTCTTCTCTCGAACGTCCCACCGTCAGAAACGAAACAGCAGACGTGCCCTCTGCCTCTCGGATTATAAGCGCACGGAAAAGCTCGGCCCCGCACTTTGCTCCCGAAAAAAACTCTCACTGCTTTCCCGCTGATTTTTCCAGGATTTTATCTGCGTCGAGTTCAACTTTGGCCCAGATTTGATCTAAACACTTTACCCTTAACTTCAGGGTACGGCACTTCAGAAAACGGGTACATTGTTTGTTACCTCCCGCAACACTTTTCGCCCCTGCTCATGACCATTCCCTGTATAACATGCATAAGGAACAAATAAAAACGTTTAAAAAAAAGCCTTAAATGAATTACTCAAAGAATGGCATGATTTAGAATGCATTTACTTAGTTACTTCAGGCTCTGTGCCAGTTGCATATGACGAAATATCTCTATTTGTCTTGACTTTCAAAGAGAACGATTTCTTGGAATAGGGAGAGCACTAGGCTACATGGCCCATTCCCTAACCACTATACTATCCTAGCCCCTCAAGGAATGTGATGACAATTATCTTTGTTCTTTTTACCGTGTTATATTTCCAGAAAAATTGCTGCCACTGACCATGAACCCACGGACGCCCGAAAATCCTTCCCCTGTTTCGATGAACCGAACAAGAAGGCCATCTACAAAATCTCAATTACTCATGACAAAGCGTACAGTGCCCTGTCAAATATGCCAGTCGAGGTACGGTGTTAAACATGAACAACGACAATGACAACAACAACAATAATAATAATAATAATAATAATAATAATAATAACAATAATAATAATAATAATTATTATTATTATTATTATTATTATTATTATTATAACTACAATGGTGATAAATAACTCTATTTGCTTTACAACTCTGTTTCATTCACAAGATTTCTTGTGATTAATTGTCCAAATATTTTTTTGTTTTGGCAGACAGAGTTTGCCAAAACAGTACATTGCTGTGTGTCTGTGTTGACACCTACATGGAAAGATTTTATCGTATGCCAGAAGGATCTTGCTAATGTGCCAACATCTGGCCAGAATTGGGCAATTTGTTTTTAGCTCTTGGCTACAGCCAGCTGGTTATGCAAGCGTCTTGCTGGAATCGCCCTTAATGACTAGGGTGTGTAAACGTCTCATCAAATGCTTGAAATGAATGGGATATTGTTTACTTGGCAGGATACAACATGTATGGGTGAACAGTGAATTGGGAGTGCCTCAGGGGTTAGTCTTGGGCCCTTTATATAAACAGGCTAAAGGATTTCACCTAAATCTGTTTAGAACCAAGCAACTGAGTCACCTGGACCTCCACCAGAGGAGACTGTTATTCCTTAATATCTACCAATTTTGGACAGTCAGCCTTCTCCAGTAAAGCAGCTAAAAAATGTAATGCTCTGCCAATCAATCAAAAAAATGAAATAAATGAATAAACAGCTGTCACAACATTGATCGATGCTGGTCAAACCTGCACACTTTAAGTTCAATCTTATATATACACATGAATTTAAATCCAACAGAAAAATTCCCTCTCAGATGTACAATTTTGACTGATTTTTGAATATTTCAATGTTATGTGCCATGTTCTTGCGATGAGAGAGCGATGTTTTCTGTCAAGTTTATTCCATTCAGGTTGAATGCTTTGTTCTTATTTGTTTGTCTATATATCTGCTCACAGACTGGAGAAGAAATGAAATTTTTAGTTATATTGAATATAATGCATCAGATTTCCAAAAATGGAAATTCATGCTGTTACTATACATGGTCCTTAACATATAAATTGAAGGAAAAAAAAGCAAAAGTCCAAGGCTTGCTGCTGAAGTAAGTCTGTAGAACTTTTTGTTCTGTAGTTATATGGTCTGCTTCATTAGCAGGGTTGGGAGTAAAGATAAACTGAGAGGAGTGAACGTTGATAATGAATAATGGAAAATGTTAGAGGCCCAAATCAGGCTGCTGTCATTCTGTCTCAGGTCACCGGAGACAAAACAAGGGCAAAGTTCAGGTAAGAATTCCGCTAACCCTGACTCCTTGTCTTATCCCCCCCCCCCCCCACAGAAAACAGAAGAACTCCCTGGTAGTAAGACCAAAACTTCTTTCGAGCTATCAGTCCCGATGAGCACCTACCTGGTGTGTTTCGCCGTGCACCAGTTTACATTTGTGGAAAGACACTCGTCACGAGGGGTTCCTGTAAGCAGTCATTTCCTTTACTATCCGCATGCTCTTTTTGAATCAGTGGAGGATCTTCTTTGCTGTCTTGTATCAGTGGAGGATCTTCTTTGCTGTCTTGAATCAGTGGAAGATTTTCTTTGCTGTCTAGAATCAGAGGGGGACTAAAAACGGCAGTTTTAGAGCAAAGTATCCTGTCTGTTGGTATGTTGAAAGCAGAAAGGAGAGTGTACTGCCAGTGCCAAGTTTACTACGTACCTGGACTCCATTCCCTCCCTAGAGACCCATAATGCCTTCAGCAAACTCAAATAATATCATTAAAAAATGAACAAAACAGCTTGAGCTGGGATGGGAAGAATAGTTTTCTAGGAACGGCCTGTTTACTTCTCTAACTCTGGCTCTGACCAGCACTACTTAAAAAATGATAAATAATAATAATAACAACAACAATAATAATAATGCCTTTAAAACCCTAAAAACCCATTGCTTTCAGTAAAGGCCGTGGCTGCAGGTTATTATCAATAAAATAATAGTAATAAAAGTTACATTTTTCCTGTATATCATTATCTTTAATTTTATTTTTAAAAAAGGCAAGTCTTGCCAATCTAGGGAGCAATACAATCAGTGTGCTATATTTTCACACAGGAGTGCCATGGAACACACAAGGCATCATATCAGTAAAAAGAAAGTGGATTCTGAATGTTGAAGCCAATGCAATGAGCTCATCTGCTCTGCATAAAGCAACAGTGACTCTGGACTTGAATTCTGACACATAAACAGAGTTTCCCTCAGGCTTTGATCCAGAAGTGAAAAAAAAATAAAAAAATACGATAAAATCAAAGAGGAAAAATAAAAAAAGTAGATTGCTTGAGTTTCTCTTGGACAACTTAGAGCCAGAGACACACTTCAGAAAGCCAGGCGTGATTAATTGTATTTGCTTACGAGTTCCTGTCTTCAAACTGTTATGAATTTTGAAATTAGGATTTATATAAATAGACCCTCGTTTGTTAGAGGACCACGGTTTTTATTGCCGCTACATAAGGGCGCATTGCATCATGCGCGGGCGTGAGAAGATGGCGGGATGTCTGCGTCGCGGACGTAATTTTGACGTGTTCTCCGTTCCCCCGCAGCTGCGGATCTACGCACAGCCCTTGCAGATCGCCACCGCGGAATACGCGGCCAACGTCACCAAGATAATCTTCGACCACTTTGAGAGCTACTTCAACATGACCTACTCCCTTCCCAAGCTGGGTAATTATCTCCCCTGTCCTCGTCAGTTAGTCCCACGGGTATTCTGCGGAGGAAAAACAACACCGGGGTTTCCAATTAAATGCACAAGCTGAGGGAAACCGTACTAGTGGACTTACCAAGCATCTATGAATGCTATCTCGTTGTACCAGGAATATCCTACTAAAGCTCTTCTCCTGCTACATAATTTTCAGACAAACTCACATGTGTTCACATGTGTTTGTTGCACACTCGCTCTGTTCATGGATGAGGTATTTCTTTCTTCAGTTGTCAGGGTTGACATCTCTAGAATGTGAAATACCGGCCCTGGCACGTGCTCCTCAGAGTACATCTCCATTGGGTTGCACTTGAGTGGTTTTCCTATTAAAGGCTATTCCTCTTGTTTTCAACAAAACACTTAAAATGCGATATGTAGGTCTCAGAAACAAGCCGCACCATGGCGGCAGTTTGGGGGACCCATTCCGCAGATTGGAAGCTCACTGGTATGTTTGGTCTTCCGCAGACAAGATCGCTATCCCAGACTTCGGGACGGGAGCCATGGAAAACTGGGGCCTGATCACCTACAGGGAAAACAACCTCCTGTACGACAAGGATGAGTCATCGTCCTACAACAAGCAGCGTGTGGCCAGCGTCATCTCCCACGAGCTGGTCCATCAGGTGAGCGTCTTCCCACAATTCCCTGCGGTCACACGTGCGGCAGCACGGTCGAAACGGGACGGCGGCAGCTCAAGCGAGAGAGCTTTGCGTCAGATGGGGCGGGGGGACTTGGTTCAAAAGCCCGCCTTTCCGGGTTAGCAAGCGACTCCGGGTCGGGTCGGGCCCGGTTCTGGCCCGAAGTCGGTTCTACCTGGCTGGAATCGGCGCAGATCCGGCCCGGCGTCGCTCGCTACCTGGGGCGACGGTCTTTATAAACAGGCACCGTGAGAGACGAGCGCGTCAGGAGCGCTCCAACGTGTGGTCGTTTATCACGTCGATCGGTCTCTGACACAGCCGATTTACGACGGCGATATCAGTGCCACGTGCCGGGACACCTTCCTGCTGAGCGGCCACGAGCCGAAAGGTCAAAGATGCACGAGAACATTTTCAAATCAGCGCTTTGCGGGTTTGAATACTCTCACCAAGTCGTGCTCCTGTCTCCCAGCATGTGTTCATTTTAAAAAAAATGTCCTTAAGTGCTTTTTATATAGTACCGGAACCTGAGATGGGGATTCATAACAGTGCTGGCCTTAAGGTCAAGGGACAGACAGGAGGGATGAGTCAAACGGCTGAACATGATGTGAGTGACAGAAATATCGGTGTGGCCCTGCTGCCATTCATGCTGGGGGGGGGCGGGGGGGGGTGTTGTGGGGGCTTCATTGAGAGTTACTGCCAAAAGGGTGAGAGGTGAGGGTGTATACCTTTCCTGGAGTGGCTGGTTTTTGATTTTGGTTTCAGCAAGTAATCCATCTAAGTTGACTGACTGACTAAAGATTCCACACACCTTGTTGTCAGGTCCTGGCTTGGCTGCTGTTTGACAGGCAACTACAAAGGCCTGCATACACCCCCCCCACCCCCCAGGGCTTGAGTTTGACACCCCAGGTCTAAAAAAAATATTCAGTTCTATCGCAGAAACAGCGCCTCCTACAGGCGATCCAGAGAACAAACTGATAATCTTCCTCCCTAGAAGGGGAACAACAGCCCTGCGGTCATAATGGTTTTCCAGCCACTCCATAAACCCCTTTATGATGTTTGCTGCAATAGGGCTGGATGGAGATAAAGCACAGACGAAGGCACTATACGGTAATTTACTTTTATGGACTGCCGAAGGTTGCTGGACTCGGATATGTGTTCGGTTTGGCAGTGGGTGCGGGTGAGGGTGCGGGTGCGGGCGAGAGAGCGGGGGGGGGGGCGGGGGGAAGCCCGTGATGTTACAATGACTTTTCTGTCCCCTACAGAGAGGAACAGAGAATGCGTAGACGAAGAAGGGGGAGGCAGAGAGAGAAACAGTGAAGGAACAAAGGGAGAAGCACAGAGATAAGAAGAGAGAGAGAGAGTAGAATAAAGGGCGGATAGAAAAAGGAGGGGGAGAATTAAGACATTAAATGTGTACTGGAGGCCCCGTGGCCCCTGTGTGTATGCACAAACTCAACCTGACAGACAGATGTGGAGAGTCAGGAGAGGGAGTCGCGCGGACTCGGCCGTGGTGCGGAGGTCTGTGAGAGAGAAGCCTGGAACCGGCTGGCCCCCTCCCAGCGGTAGCGTAATGTGGTTCGCATTTTAGGCCGGGGAGGAGGGTCCCCTCTCGCTCAGATGTGTGAAGCGGTGGCGAGAGCGCAGCTCGGCACAGATGGTTCTGTTCTGCAGATGTTTAAAGAAAAAAAAGAAGGAAAAAAAAGAAGAAGAAAAAAAAAATAAAGTCAAGTCTTGGGCGGCGTCCCAGAATTCCGCTAACGCGCAAAAGCGTAACGGTCCTTACCGCTAATGTTACATCGCTGCTCTCTTAGCCGCGTCGTAAAGTAAATATGTCGCAGGAAGTGTGTTCGTAAAAGATGATCTATGCGCCGCGTGCATATATATTTTTTTTAAACGGAGCATGTGGAGTGCGAACGCCGGACCGTTTGCCGGAGCTCCTCCGCTGACAGCCTTAACGTGACGAGCCGTAACGCGCCACGGCAACCGCGAAATGATTAAAACGAGGCCGAGGTCAGGCTGTCTTAACGAGTTTCTGACTTCAGTCAACAAGCCCAAAGGGGCGTGGTTATTTTAAGGGACTTCAAGGGAACTGTGATCTTATTTCAACTTTAAAAAGGTGAAAGTACCTTCATGAATATCAGTCCCAGTTTCACTGACTTCTTCTTTTAATATTCTAGTTATTATTCTAATAATAATAATAATTATTATTATTATTATTATTATTATTGTCAGGAGTTGTGTATCAGATTGAACAGATTAAACGTGTGGCACTGTTATATTATCAGGGATCAGTGTGCTTAAGGGCCCTCGGGCTTCTCTCTGAGAGTCTGACCCCGGACACGTGTGCATTCGTGGCGCACAATTAAATTTTGCGCCTCATTTCACATGAGCAGATCCACATGGGCACCGCGGTTCTTCTCTGGGGTTTGGTAAATATTTCTTAAAACCCTGAATATTTGATGAGGCCTTTTCACACAAGTGAAACCAGGCCTGACAGAAAAAAAAATAATAATCTGTTCTACCAAAACATTTTTTTCATTCTTTTCCCATACTATAATCCATTTGGCCATTTATCCCTATGGCACCGTTACTGAAGAGGTATTTTTGTAAAAATAAAAACTTTTAAGGCAATGTTTGATAGATTCCACTCCTTTCTGTACTCCAATGTCCTCAAAAATGAAGAAACTCTTATGATAATGTGACCTTAGTCCGTACTCACACAAAAGCAGCATCCATCCTTGTGCCTGGTGCACCAAAACAAGATACTGAGGATGCATTTAGAATAGACACAAATAATTAATTATCGAGGAAATCAGTTAACTAAAATGACATTATAAATGCCTATTACACGACAGGGAACATGTTTGGTGTGAAGCAGAAGCTGTGGTTTGTTGTTTATTGATGAATATTTGCGTGTTTTTTATTTGTGCTTTTGTCCTTGGGTAGGCAAGATAGTTCTATCACTCTTTGGTCTCGTGTAATGTAGTCCATTCCTATGTCCTAAACAGGAACCGTTTATCATCGGTTTGACAAACCACCTCACCTCGTTTACTGGAACTTTCTCACTTACGCAAAGCTCACAGTACGTCTGGCGACGAGCCTTTGACAGGAGACAGCCAATTAACAGAAATAGACCCCCTCTTGCATTAAGGGGTGATGTGTAATGCAAGTGTACAGTCATCACGGTACGTCAGCCAGGTTCGGCATGCACAGCACGAATTAAGCAAGGAGCAGAGACCAACCCCAGACCCTCCACGGTCCTGGATTACTACCTCAGCGTGAGTCACCGAATTCGGCGACGTGAGTCAACCCGTCGCGCTCCAACGTGCTGTCCGTCCGCTGTTCCCCTGCAGTGGTTTGGGAACATCGTCACCATGGACTGGTGGGACGACCTGTGGCTGAACGAAGGCTTCGCCAGCTTCTTTGAGTACGTGGGCGTAGAGGAGGCGGAACCCACCTGGAACATGGTGAGGCTTTTTTCTTTCTTTTTGTTTTCTGCTGTCAAAATATCAAACCCTGAAAAAACCTCCCCTGCACCAGAGAAGACAGATAGGCTGCTAAATAGTCAGTTAAAAAAGTATTTTTTCACACGTACCACATTATGTTTCATTGTAAAATATTTTTGTGCATGCGCTGCAGTGATAATTCTCCCACGCATTCCCAGAAGTCATAGCTCCCTGAAAATGCCCATGGGAATATTCCCTCCCTTTGTAACTGTAGTTACGTCAAGGACCCCGAACCCCCCCACCCCCCAACCCCCCACCCCCCCAAACCAAACTACAGACATTGTGTCACCTTTCGCTAAGCCCTATGGGACACATTCCTCTGCCCCGCCCAGCGTGACATCATGATCATCGATGACGTGTTGCCGGTGATGGTGGACGACGCCCTCCTCTCCTCCCACCCCATCATCGTGAATGTGTCCACGCCCGCTGAGATAACCTCAGTGTTCGATGGCATTTCCTACAGCAAGGTGACATCCTCCTCTTCCCCTACAACAGCGACCTTCATTCGTGGTCCCTGAGAACCACAGGGTCTGCTGCTTTTTGTTGTTACTTGACACTTCATCGATCAATTAAAGCAATCGATTATACAGTTATCTCACCTCACCTGGTTTTTTTGGTCTTAATTGGTTGCTGATATTAAGGTGAAAACAAAAACCAGCAGGCCCAGCAGCCTGGCAGGACCAGGAATGAAGATCACTGACATTCAAGGACAGTAAAATAGGACCAGGAAAGATGTGTCCTCATAAAAATAAAAATAAAAACCTCATATAAAACTACTGAAATCATTTTGTCATGCCCAGGTGATGGACAGGATGACTGTTCGATGTGAACGCTGGACTATTAAAATCGGCAATTTTGCTTTGAGGGAATTAACGATTGTGCTAACGATCCCTCCTGCAGGGGGCGTCGATCCTGCGGATGCTGGAAGACTGGATGGGGCGAGACAAGTTCAGGGATGGATGTCGGGTGAGAGAAGTCTCATCAGTGGCTCACGTCTGTTGAGACCACACCAAAGCACAGTGCTCCCTGTCTGATTTATCTGCTATACAAAATGTATGATTCATGTATTCAAGATCATTTTGAGAAAAATTATTTAGGAAAATTGATCATCCTGCAACACCTCTCCATACAGCTAAAATGTATTTGTGATCTATATGGTTAAGAGTATCATTCAAATGCCACATTTAAAAACCCATACATTCCCCTGTCTGGTCTTGGCATTATTAAGAAACCTTACACTAAAAAATGGATGAAACAGGAACAATTGCAGCATTAACCTTTATTTGTTTTTTCTCTTCCCAAGAAATATTTAAAAGACTTCGAGTTTAGGAATGCCAAAACTGCAGACTTTTGGAGATCTTTAGCAGAGGTAAGTTACGTAACAATCCTTTTCCATTTTATAAAATAAGTAAATTCCTTTTTTTCCTCAGAAGATGTAGGCAGAAACTGATTGGCAGCAAAATTATGTACGTATTCAGTAACTGAATTATTATAATCTTAAACAGCTATGTATAAATAAAATAAACCATGTACATATGGATTAACTGTGTGACTAATACTATCAGTGTTTGCAGTGTGGTAATATGTTGCACTACTTCAGTTCAGAGCGCATTAATGCTGTATCTAGGTTACCGAGTGGGAGTAACAATGTTGTATCTAGGTTACTGAGTAGGAGTAATAACGCTGTGTTTAGGTTAGCAAGTTGCCAGTGGAAGACATTATGGATACCTGGACCAAGCAGATGGGTTATCCTCTTCTGAGTTTATCGTTTGCGGGCGCGAACGCCGCGTTAACACAGAAGAGGTTCCTGCTGGACCCCAAGGCGAACCCCGCAGAGCCCCCCTCCCCATTCCAGTAAGCACAGTCACCCTTGGCAACAGTACTGCCAATCAAACCATCCTCCATTTGACTATCGTGCTTTAGGAGAGCCGTTTAGCCTACGGTAAATGCGTCGAGGGACAAGACAGGCGGTGCTTTTAAAGAGGAAGCTGTGGAACATAGCCCCACCCCCTAAAATATGGTTTAAAATCTGGAAGTGTAATTTGGTTGCTTTATTTTTATGGCAGTGGACTGCAGTGTCCAGTCACAAACCAGGGTTAATCCAAAATGGGAAAATCTCCCTGCCGAATCCCTGCATGTATGAGTTTGCTTAAACCATCTAAAATAACAGAAGAAAAACTTCACAAAATGTACATGGGGCATAATTATACTATTTACTCCTTTTTAGTACTGTCTTTTACTAACATGCATCTCCAAAAATGATTAGCTCATGCTTATCTTGCATTTACAGTCACATTTGTTTCAATACCAATAAGTTAAGAATTCTTGAAAATCAGCCCATTAAGAGAGATCACTAAACGTTTGGTGAGTTATTTTGAGATGTTTTTTTTATTATTGTCCTTTTTTCAGGTACAAATGGACCATCCCTGTACAGTGGTATTCTCTTGGCAGGCAGAACAACGGCACCATCATATTTGACAAGAGCCAGACAGGTACAGCAGCCAGTTCCTTAAATAATCAACCACCTCTAAAATTCACAGATCACAGGCCAAGCCTTCAACTGGCTTTCAAACGTATAGCCGACTCAAATTTGCAGGGATTACACAGTGCACGGCATTATGGGATGTGTGACTGGCTGGTTTACGTCCTGTGCAGAAATAATGGTGACAGGCTACGACAGCAACGTGGATGGACTTCTGAAGGTGAACAGAGATAACATGGGCTTCTATCGAGTCAATCACCATGACGACATGTGGAACACAATCAGCGAGAATCTCATCACAAACCGAACGGTATTATTATTATAATTATTATTGTTATTATTATTAGTATTAGTAGTAGTTATGGTACTAGTAGCATTACTGCTGTTAATTAGTTGTTTATTAGTTGATTCGTATTAATATAGGCTTAATAATAATTAAGGCAACAAATTTCCATAATTCAAATTACAATAACAGTGTTTCACGCAACATTCAAACATATCACCACTCTGCTTGTTCCTTCACCGCTTTGCCATTGTCTTTAAAAAGTTTTTTTTTTTTTTTTTTACTTCAGGATAAACTGCTCATTCTCATCACCAGCAACAGCATTCTTGCAAACCAACCGTGTGAACTTTTTTTTTTTCTCTGTACAGGACTACAGCGCTGCTGATCGGTGTGGCTACATCGATGACGTGTTCGCCCTGGGACGGTAAGCCACGACGGGCCACACCCGCCAACTGCGCAACTTTTGGGCTAGACGTTTGGGCACAGTGCCGCGTCATCAAAAAACCTCCCTGACCACAAGGCCATTCCACACACATTAGACCAGGGCGTGCTGAACTTAATAAGCACAAGGCCCTCTTAAGGAATCAATGTAAGGTAACTCAATATGTGTTCAAATATGGAAATGAAATACACCTGCAGGTTCAATGACCCCACACAGCGTTTTGTTGGATTACTGGAAGCAGAAGGTCATGTGATGTTCACATTGTCACTCCCTATTCCCACTCTCTAATGCAGAGGTGGGCAACGACAGCCTTATCTATTTCTCATTTTCATTTGAATGTCTGGCCTTAATTACTTAATCAGCCCTCACATTAAGGGCATCTGGCATTTTGGCTGCATTTCTTGATAAGCGCATGAACGACAGACAAATTCTGTTCTCGTGTCCCTTTATGAAACCTTTTACTGCGATTTAATCTTCAAGTGAACCATTATTTGGGTTCCACAGCCAATCAGCTCATTTTGCTAGGGTAATTGCTGGAAACAAAAACCTGTACACACACCATGACCGGAGTTTTCCCACCCCTGCTCAAGCACTGTCATCTTATTCAGTCATTTTAGTAGTGCTATAACGTGCTTTATGGTTTTATAGTTTTATTTGGGTGTTAGTATGAATTTATGATTGGAATTATCGTTTGAGGTTGGCATACATTAACTTAGGTTTAGTGATTTATTGATGTTGCTCGTACACTTGCTGGTCTGGGAAAATTGTTTCCCTGACACTTTCATTCCCTGACACTGCTCATATCAGTCAGGTGAATGCACTTTGCTTCCCTTTTACTGTGTGCTTCCCTTTCTCTGTATTTAATGTAATGTAATGTAACGTAGTGCAATAGTTTGTGTGTGTAATGTGCATATATTGCATCTTGCACCTCAACTCAACCTCTGTTAAGACTCATAACATGACATGACATGACATAACATAACGTAATGACAAGAACAGGCCATTCGGCCCAGCAATGCTTGCCATTTTCCTGACTAAACTGTACCTAGTGCTCTGATTACCTACAGACCGGATAGTATCTAACACCTTATCAAGCCTAGTCTTGAAAATCTCTACGATGTGACCTAGTAGGCTATTGACCACTCCCTATGTGAAAAAAAAATTATTCCTAATGTCTGTACGGAATTTACCTTTTGCTAATTTCCATTTATGTCCATTTATTATCCCCTTTACTCACCAGTGAGGATTCACCCCGTTTGCTTAAAAGCATTTTGGGGTCACTGGTCACTGTCGCCGTAGAGGAATACTGTATATCACACAAATAAATGAAGCCCAAAGTCAAGACCGCCATTTTGGCTCTTGTTTCCTCTGTGTGTGGCTCGTCGGACCAGGGCGAATATCGTGGACTATGGGAACGCTTTTAACCTGACCAAATACCTGAGCGCGGAGACCGAGTACATCGTGTGGGATAGGCTGTCCTCCTCCATCTCCTACGTACGGGACATGTTGATGGACGACGACGCCCTCTACCCCATATTCCAGGTAGGCTATTGTATGGCTTCTTCTGGGACAGTGATGTTCTTTCACACAACCAGAAATGCAGATGAAGCCAGCTTCAGTTAGTCAGGGAGGCACACAATCTGTTAGGTTAACGAGAGCTGTTTTTCTACTCTCGTTGAAACCTCCCAACTACCTCGATTGTAAATGTAAAATTCGAGCAGTCCTATTGGAAGATCTTCAGAATAGATAAGGCTGACCGTCCCTGTCTCTGGTGAAGGCTCCCCCCTAGTGGCCTGAGAGAGGCATTGCGCCTAAAGCAAAATGGTAAACAGGACTTGTTTTTGATGATCACTTATGCCTCAGACTACTTCGCACCTACAAAACTGACATGTCAGTCAAACTTAGGCTGACTGTCTGACAGGCTGTCAGTCATTCTGTTCTGACTGTGTCACTCCTTTTTTTGCAGAAATACTTCCGTGATCAAGTGCAAACCATTGCTAACAATTTGGGCTGGGAAGACACCGGAGGCCAAATAGAAAGGTTACAATTGCACTTTTTCACTTAATCACTATGTTTGTATGTGTGTGTGTGTGCATACACACATGAGATCGCAAGACAAATTCTGCACATTTGAGTAAATGAATACAAGCTGTTAGAATTGCCGGGAAAGGTTACTGTACTTTATTTAAAAGTTGTAAAAAAAAAAACATTTAAGCTGTTACACATTATGCCACAATTTCAACATGGAGGAAACACCAAACTGTATTAAGGACTGTTATAAACTGCAGAATTGTGTAGACTACACCCCAAGCTGAAAGACCGTGTGTACAGCACTTTGAATGAAGCGTGCAGTGTGACGCTGAAGTTTGTATCTCTCGGTGAACTCCAGGCTCCTGAGGGAAACGGTCCTGGGGCTCGCCTGCCGGATGGGAGACCCCGGTGCTCTGCAGCAGGCCACTCAGCTGTTCGACCAATGGATAGCCCAGGGAACCAGGTGACCGCTCAATCCGCCAATGACAAAACAGGGATAAGGCACAAGCGTGATTTCGCCTTGCCTTGCAAGGGACCCCAGAGGTTTCCACCAATCACCAAACTGCCTTGTTCTATTTGTTGTTACCGATGCACCTTGTGATTGGTGGAGCATCTCCGCGGTCTCTGTTTGAAGTAACCGTAAGCGTAGACTCAAGCATTCTATGGTGATGATGCCAATGTCCTGTTCATATTTCTCTCAATCAATGGGTTAGATCGAGTCTGGACTGTGTCAACGCTGACTAGATCTGGGAGTCCTCTGGGGCAGTTGTACAGTACTCGGATGCAATGATTAGCATTTACCTTACCGAATAGACAGAAGCCAGCACAGAAATGTGATTGGCTGACAGTTACCCAGGGGAATTCCTGAGAGATAAAAAGAACACAAGGAATCAAAATTATTATTGTTATTATTATTATTATTATTATTATTATTTTATTATTTTATTATTTTTATTATTATTATTATTAATAATAATAATAATAATAATAATAATAATAATAATAATAATAATAATAATAATAATAATAAATGGAAACCTACCAAAGTCCAGAAAGTGATGTTTTGTCTCAGATGATTTTGACCCATCGTGACCTCTGACCTGTGCAGTGTGGGCGTGAACCTGCGGCTGCTGGTGTACCGGTACGGCATGCAGAACTCTGGCTCGGTGGAGAAGTGGAACATCATGTTCCAGCGCTACCTGGACACCACCCTGGCCCAGGAGAAGGACAAGATCCTGTACGGGTTGGCGTCTGTGGAGAACGTCAGTTTGCTGAGCCAGTAAGACACGCCCCTTTTGCATCACTGTGGCGAAACTCTACTCGGGTTTGAGGAAAAACCTTCCCAGCAGAACCTTTTAGAACACAAAACAACCTCCCTGTCAGAACCTTTTAGAACACAAAACAACCTCCCTATCAGAACCTTTCAGGACACAAAACAACCTCCCTATCAGAACCTTTCAGAACACAAAAAACCTTCCTAGCAGATTGAGACTTTAATGAGGGTGGGTTTAATGATGAATTTTTTTTTGAAAGTTGAATTGACCAAAGCGACGATTGCTGTTCGAGATAAGAGAGAAGAGAGAGAGAGCTTTTTGAGAGACGTTGTCATGTCAGTGTAAGGGTTATTTGCATTTTACCCCCGTCTGGAAAGGACCTAGAAACGTCTAGCCTACCGTTTTTTTTTTTTTCATGGTCCTGAAAACAGTTCAGATTTCAGAAGGAGCTGCAGCCAGCGTGACTCAGACATTCCAAGAAGTCAGCAGCTCAGGGCCCCCGTCGCCTCGGGCAAAGCAACACGTCAGACGTGATGCTTGAAGGTTCGGTTGGCGGACAAAAGGGGGACCCCAGAAGTATTCTTCGGGGCAAGAGTGGGTCAAAAGAAAAGGAAACAAGAGAAAACAAGCTGATAAGGGCCAAGCCGAACGGTTCACTCACCGCATATTTTTCGGGGGGGTGGGGGCGATTCTCTGTCGATAGGTTGCTGGAAGCCTCCAGAAATGAGAGCTTGGTGCGAAGCCAGGACGTCTTCACCCTCATCAGATACGTGTCCCTGAACAAGTACGGCAAAACCATGGCCTGGGATTGGATGACTCTGAACTGGGAATACCTGGTCAACAGGTAAGAGTCAAGTCACACGATTTTATAAATGTTTTTTAAATAAACATTTTGCTTCCTGTTAAATCCACGATTACAGACGTACACCAAGAAAAAAAGATGTATCAGCAATTCAGCCCAATAATATGAGTTTTCTCCTTAGAAGTGGTACTATTATGAAGTGTATTTGTACTAATCAGCCAGCAGGTGTCAGCACTAACAGAGTCGGTCTAAGGATTTGAATACATACTACTTAAAAACTATAATAATACTGTATCATGTAACAGCAATTTTAATCATTCTGCTAATTTAATACATCACTAACAGTTTAAGGAAATTTAGAAATAGATTATATAAAAAGTGCGTTTTGGGCTATCATGTTCTGTGTTCAGGCTGACTTTTTAGTGCTCCTCCATCAATTGTAACTTTAGGCACCCCTAAAAATTGGTTTAAAAACTGTAGCCCCAATATATTCATAAGCCATGAATAAAGGGTAGTGTGTTAACCACTGTGTGAGCATATGACATGCCCAGAATGTGTAACAGGGGAAATTTTTGGGGTACACTTGGGGGGGGGGGGGGGGGGGTCAAGGTGCATGTTGAAACACCCATGGCCTTTGAGCATGGTGGACTCACCCCTCTCCTGTGTGCCCCTCCCTTCCTGTGTCAGATTCACCATCAACGATCGCAACCTGGGCCGGCTGGTGGCCAGGATCACCACCACCTACAACACAGAGCTCCAGCTGTGGCAGGTAACCAGCGCGTGACCCCACCCTGATCCCACAGGGGAGGGGTGAACCTACCTCTAATCTAATAAGAAGGGGAACGATTTCCCAGCCAGCTGTGGGGAAGCCATTTTGGCTCTGAGGAGCATCGCCTGCAGTTCCAGTTTCTGGGCTTGTAGTTTCCTGTATTTATGTATTTACTTATTTATTTATTTAGGTGTGTGAACATTTAATATATTCATTTAGTTATAACAATGAGCAGCAAATTATTAACAAAACTTGTTTTATGTGGGGGTGCGGGACAGGGTTAAAAATGCATTCAATGCATTCAGAGGCAGGCAAAACAGGTTGGTGGCAGGCCAGATATGAGCTTGCGTGTGTGTACATACAACAGCAGTGTACCCGCAGTGTACTAGCAGTGTACTGGCAGTGCAGGGATGTTTGCAGCAGGTGCGGACTCTGTCCTGTGCCATTGCGATGCAGATGCAGCACTTCTTCGAGCGGTACCCGGAGGCGGGCGCCGGGGAAACGCCACGGAAACAGGCCCTGGAGACGGTGAAGAACAACATCGAGTGGGTGAAAACCAACAAGGGCGAGATCGAGGCCTGGCTGCAGAGCAACGCGGTGTAGAGGCTGCCGCCGTCCACGACGAGGAGCAAAAATGGGTCTAAACCAATACCACTCTGTGTTTAATGGGAGCTGTACGCACACTGTAAGCATAAGCTGTGTACTACCGCGTTAAAAAAGAGACCACTGTGAAGAGCTTTGATGCCCCGAGACTGGTATTTATAATTTATACCCTGGTATTTATAATGTGATGTTCAGGGGACTGAGTTATAGATATGAGGGAATATTTCAAATATTCACTTCAGACGCGTTTGTTTTATTGTAATTTCAGTAATAATTTATGTCATAATTCAGATAAGAATATAACACAAAACCCTTAAATGTTTTTTTTTTGTTATGTTATTGAGGTAATGGAAACACACAGTGTCATTAGCTTGAGCACAGTCCAGAGACTGCTATGTTTTTGGAAGTAAATCCTAATCCTATCCTATGGGTAGCTGGGCCAGATGAACTTTAGCAAGACTGGTTTTCCACGGCAAAAATTATTTTAGTTATTGATCATACATAGCCAGAATGCATTAACTACTAAAACATAATAAACATAGTGCAGAATTACAGCCACATGAACATAATCATGATGTCCTGAAATGTTTCCGAGATTCAGGCAGTGGCTGCAGATATAATCGCTTGTGCATTTTTCTGTTACCTCTCGGGGGGTAACATGGGATGGGTTCTTTGTTTCTGTCTGGTTTTTTTTTTTTTGTTGTTTGTTTTGTTTGTTTGGTTTTTTTTTTCGTAAAAATGAAGTGTATTTTTATAAAATTATATTTTTCACTAATGCGAAGCCAATTGTAACTGGTATAGTTTTGTAAAATTGTGAATGGTTTTGAATGTGTTTTTGAAAAAGGAATATTAAATAAAATGGGAAAGTTTCATGGCAATTATGTCTTAACATGTGCCTGGGTTTTTTGTTTTTTTATTGATTATATTTATATTTAAAACCTCCCCGAATGAACATTTTGGCATGAATGAATGAATGAATGAATGAATGAATAAATAAATATGTGGTAGGATTTCAGAGGCATATTGTGCGCGCTTTGCCGCCCTCTAGTGGCGGTAACCGGGAGGCAGCCCCTCCTGGCGAGTTTCCTTGCCGGGGAAAATGTTCAGGGGATCCCGCCGAGAGACCTGAGAATAGAATCCGTCAAGAGCTCAGAATTCCCGCGAGGCTTTCCCCCGGGCGTGTGTTTACATGGAGCTGCCGAAAACTCATCTCTCCCGCTCTCCCCTGCCGCCTCCTCCAGACGCTCGTTTGATGGTAGCGTTTTTAGTATAGATGTTTTTCATTTCCTCACTAGAAGGGCACAAACCATTTTTGTCTCAAGACCCATGTCATTCTCTTCCTACCTTCTCAGAGAGGTTGCTTGTGTGTATGTGTGTGCGTGTGTGTGTCTGTATGTGTGTGTGTGTATGCGCGCGCGTGCGTGCATGTATGCGTGAAAGAGAGAAAGAAAGCGAGAGAGAGACAGACAAATGAAGTGTAGCTATGCATGCAGAGACAGATGACTGCTGAGGCTAGGCCAACACAAATCCAACTGTCAACACAAATCTGACTTGATTGCCTGAACATAAACTATTGTTCAGGTGAGTGTTCTGCTGAAACGGCACCAAAAGTCAGCAATAAGATGCACTTCCGAGGGAAAGACCTTTCAGGACACTCATTTCATCTGCAATAAGCACTCCAGGGACAGGCAGTGAAGTTGCGCTGGCCCAGCCCGGAAGTGCTGACCATGGCATGCAGTGAACTGATTCTAAGAGCGAACGTTTTTTTTTTTTTTAATGAACTATGTAGCATTGAACATACTAATATGATATTGCACGATTACGATTCAAACTTTTGGCCTTGCATTTTATTGATGAGCCTGAAACCCTTGAGTCTTTTGATCGCTCATTTTTTTTTAAACAGTTGTTTCTGGTATCCTTTGTGACTTACTGAAAAAATCACAGGGGTTAATCACTGGGAAATAATAAGGTAAGCATACGTCCATTTTCAAATATAAATGTCCAAAATTGTAAAAACGTAGACCGATTCCTCAGATTGCTGCTGTGGGTAACCCTTTAAAACAATGTTTATTTAACGTTCATGCAGGATCCATTTAAAGCATTAAGAAATGTGATTCAATTACTTTGGAAAACAGCTGTTTGTGTGTGTGTGTGTGTGTGTGTGTTATTGCTCTTATACCACTATGGGGTTCAGAATTTATCTGTAAAACCAACAATGATTGGTTCTGATAAAATCTCCCATAAATGATGCCACATTTCTGAATTTATAAACAGCTAGGAAGGGGAACATGTGTGGAAACTGGAATAAATAAATTAAGATCAGATACATAATCCACTCACTACACAGGTTGATAGTAACTGAAATATAGCCTACTGAATATGAATAATGGCCTTAAATCATATTTTTCTTTAAAGTAATATTCTATTGTTATAAATTGCAGATTAATGGTGTGGTGCTGATATGAGATTGTTCTGAGTTTACATTTCAATGCTTTATCGAAGCACTGGCCCGCTATGCAAAGCTGACGTGGTGCATCACGCCAGACTGTGCTGTCACTCAAACCATGTTCACAAGCACTACCTAGCGCGTGAACTGCCAGCACAACTCATGGCTGGGATTCAATCACCAAATTCATCCCTAACTTTGACAGACTATAAAAGTTCTAAATCACAATTTGGCGACTTCAGCAATCAGATTATACAGATAAAAAAAGTATAGCGCTTGTCAATTTGCGATTAAATCAAATTTAAGGAGAAATGTTGATTCAACGCAGGCCTTTGAGGAAGAGCCCATTGAACTGATGGGATACCGTATAATCGCTTCCGGTGGCGTGGTGCAAAGGTAAGGCAACTGGTAAGGTTCAATCCGCTCCTGTTGCATCTGAATTGCTTCAGTATCCTGTCGTAAAAATTGGTGTATAAAACTGAGAAAGATGTGCAAGTCGTTCTGGACAAGTGCGTCTGCTAAATGCCTGTAATGCAATTGGGCAAAGGGACACATTTGACCCTACCGAAATATCAACACGGAAGCCGTGTTTGACCCCAGAACCCCGCGTCTCTCTCACCTGCTTCAGCTCCATGTAATCGACGGTAGGCCTACTGTCCGCCAGCCGCTGCTCCACCCTTTTCAACGCTTTCTTTTTTTTCTTTTTCAGTTTCTTACATTTTCACATCCTTTTGCAATCTTCTCTCTCTTTCACTCGGTGAAAGTTCCTTTGTTGATATTGCGGCATCAAATTGAATACGTCTGGCTTGTGAACAGATTAATGTCATTAGCTAATTGGTTTAAGAGCAGGCCTGTGGAAACAAATCGACGTGCAGCGGATCGGCAGCACACAGGCACCGTAGCCGGGGGCATCGGCTGTTGCGAAAGTCTGCGTCCTGGCCTGTCGGTGCGAGAACGCGGTCTCGAAAACCAAGGTGGCACAGTCTGCCATATATATATATATATATATATATATATATATATATATATATATATATATATATATATATATATATATTTATATATGAAAACACATTCATAACGTATAATAATATATTTCAAGACGTTGGTGTTGTGGGTTATTTTGGATGATAGTACACTGCGAAAGCGACTCTTCTGTTGGCGAAAAATATTCAGCTGGGGTGAAGGTGTTTACATTCTGGCGCAAGCTTGCTTTATTGGAGAAGCTATAGTCGGGGGAGAAAATGCAACCACCGGTTGGAAACGGTGAGGTAGATATTAAGTCAACAAACTTAAAAAAAAAATTCACAAAGGCACTTCATTTGAGGAATTACATCCAAACTGATTATAGTTTATTAAAATTAAATATTTACAGTGAACCTTGCTCTCTTTGCAAAACTGACACGTTGCCTCTTCGACTTTGATTAAGCAGCTACTTAAATGGCTTGCGCGTCGTGTATTTTCAATATTTCTATTATTAATTTGGTACAATATTTTCAATTATACAATTTGATTGTAATGCTTGGAAATATGTCAGTTTTTGAATTGAGACAACGATGCAAACAAACTCGAACGCCAACAGTGTAGCAGGCTGCACAGTTCTTAAAACTACAATGCAGTCACATAAAGTGAAATCACAACAACACAATCGTTCGGAGAAATAATTTGTTTAAAATGTACTCTCTTTCTTGTACGATTTCTGGGCATTTCAGTGCCAAGTGCAGTGCATGCAAGAAAGCGAGTAGCTACATTTAACCAATCAGACGAAATGGACACATTTGTCTTTGGCCCAATCGGGCCTATGTCACGCTTGGTTATGATAAGTTCATTGAAATTACACGGCCACTATATTTGGGAGACTTGAAATGTTGTTTAATTGACTTTAATTGACTAATTAAATGCAAAAGAATCCGAATGGTCGAAATTATTTGCCGACTCTGCTATGGTGGGGCGCACGACGTTTTTGGAACGCTGGATATTATTTAAATATAATTTATTATATATGATATAGGCTTTATGGTCATTTTGTTGCGAGATAAAGTTATGATGAGAACGTTCCCCCTACCAACTTAGAACGTTTTTATTGTTCCAAACAAGTTTTCTCCAATTGACAGATTAAATCCAGGTATGTCGAACATGAACTTACTGAAAACTCTTCAGGATGGTGGCTATTTTTCAGGAATGAAACAAAATGAAGATGCATTTAAATGCATTTTAAGAATGTTCCGAATGTTCAACGTTGCTAAAATTCCACAAGCTTTGAAATGAGCATGAATGAAAATCCTCCATTCATTTTTTTCCCAACTTGACTAACAAAATAACAAAAAAATGTTCCAAAAACTTTTTACAATGTAACTTGTGATGTAAAGATAACGCTCAAGGAAATATCTAGAAAAGTGGACAAATCCTCGCGCTGCGAATGTTTGCGCCGTTGCCTTCCCTGTTCTGTTAAGCAAAAAATAGTTACTTGTGTATTTCAGGGCGTTTTGCAAATCGTAAAGCGGACAAGTACGAGACTCGTTGCATTTAATTCCGTTCTGATCTATTTAAAATATGCTATTAGTGAAAAGTCACATATTTTATCAGCCTATTTTACTTCAAGTTGTTGGTGAGATCTCACTTTTAGTCTTGAGCATTGCATTTTAGACTCTTTAAGGGCAAGTATAAATCCTAAAACCAAAATGCAACAAACTGAGGAGTTAGCAGCCTATTTAGTTGCCATTAACCCGTTTGGAGGTTGTACAAGTTCTACATTCATGCCAGGTCTGGTGCACTGTAATTGTGTGTTAAAACTCAAGCCCATTGCAAAGTACACCAATAACACTCCACGGTAAATAAGAAATTATTTGCAATTCCAAGATACGATTAGACAAGATACTTGTTTTTTTTTTGTATCCACCATTAGAATAATTATTTTGATTAAGTTAGGAATAATCATTCATTCAATTCATCCAGGAATAATCACATGGATTGCATTCCATTCGCGTATACAGGTGAAAATTGTACGGAACCGATTCATGTTAAGCGTTTTATTCCATGAGTTCAACTGCATGGTTTCGCGTGGATTCCAGCTTTCAATGCTTTCATCTAAATTCCCTTCATTACACGTGTGTTCAGACATCACCAGAAAGGATGTCCTTTATTGTATATGAAATATTAACACTTAATTCACTGATTAATATACAATTTCCTCACCACATCAGACCAATAAATAAATAAATAAATAACACATACTACCATAACAAACGAAAACCTTATGAATTACGAATAGATAGGCGCCTTATTGGTCTTGGTATTGATCTGGATGATTAAAAAAATAAGTACCTGTAAAATGTTCAGTGTTAAATCAACTCTTACAGAGTACATATACTCCCTTTTGGACTCACATATACTCAGTTCGCTTTAAATGAACACTGGGCATTTTACTGCGTAAAAACTTATATTGCCTCTCGTTGGGTTATATTGCCTTGCATTGTTCTCAATGTTCTCATCAAAGTGTAACGTTTTGATTTCATTTTGTGAATTATTAAAATTTGGACGTTTTGTTAATAATAAAGTAACAATCAAATATAGCCTAGACACATCACGATAAGCAAGCATTCGCTGCGCGCGTGCACCACCAGTCAACACACGAAACGGAGGTAAATTGCCATGAAGTAAAAATACATCTCTTTGGAGCTGATTTATTTAAGCCAAATATCGCTGCGATGGCCCCTTGCTTGCTCGTGTTGGCCTACAGTACAAAGAAGTACAATGAAGTTAAGAGGGATTACCAATGTAGCACAATAGGTCATTGCGCAACTGTCACCAGAATGTTGATTCTGTTAACGCACCCTGAACTAGGAGAGCAGCTTAACCCTGTGATATTGAGGTTGGAGTGAAGTCTGTATTTGACGGCAGTAGTAACACCTTCAATGTTAATTCAGTTCCAACAAAGTTTACATTCCAGTGGAGAATCAAATCTACTCTAGTACATCTTTCCGAGTTGGTTTAACACTCAACAGTTTTTGTGTGGGAAAATGACCATCTCTTGAAGTCCTAGCTAAATAATACGTTGGTTTCAGACGGTTATTTGATAGATTACATAGAGATACATATACAAATGCAATGTGTAATGTTTACACCATTAACGAGACTGAAAATGATGTGATTAACTGGCCGCAAGTTGAACTGAAAATAGCAAATGTTCTTACCTTTTTTTAAGGGAAGAGATGCGCGTGACTGCCTCTCTGTGGTCTCTGTCCAAGTAAGCCCCGGCTCCTCGAATACACACTTCATTTGCACCAATTTTTATATGTTTATTGGGTGTGTGTATTGCGACCCAGACGGCCCTGTTTGTTAGCGCGCGGAGGGAGGAGTTTTCCCCTCTCAGGAATTCTTTCTCCACATCACTGATACCAGCACGAGCTGTCGAAGCGGGTAATTTATAGGCGCCGTGTTTATCTTTTGATGGGTAAGATGCACTGAAAGCAGAACTAGAAGACGTTGTCCATATTCTCTTGTTTTAAAATATTTTTTGTTGTTCAGTTGCCCAGTATAATTGGGAAGGCGAGGCAACTTAGGCATTACACTTTGTCTTGAATTCGCGGAAACAGAGATTTAAGTGTCGAAACAACGGCCCCTCTTCATTCCGTCATTAGTTCTATTTCAATGTTGGGTATAATGTGGTCGATACAGGAATTTCGAAAAAAGACTACTCCTCGCACATTGGTGAGGCTTAAACTGTATAATTTTAACAGCCTTTAAAATTTAGAAAATCGACCAACGTGTCTCGTTGCAGTAAATTATTAACATTTTATTTGGTAATGAAAACTCTTAGATTTTAATGCACCAAACCAAACAATTAACAACACGAAAACCGTAAATCCAGGAGAAGCGGAAACATTAACACACATCCAATCGCTTGCTCCTACTTGTCTGTGAAGAGGACCGGCAAAGTACTTGACATTTATCCTGCTGCTAGAAATGATTTAAAACAACTGTATGAATCGGGAGTTGCACATTCAGTTTTCATACTTGTTCAACATGCGCTCCACTAACCCTGATTCGGTACGTTAACACCTCCGCCGCTCCAGTGCTAGTTTGTGCTCATTTGTGAACAATATTTTCTCGCTCTCAGCGCATTTAATGAAAACCATAACTCTCCACCAACAGGACTATCCACATTCGGTGCCAAAACAGCAGGATTTGCTTGAGGATTGTTCCAGAACATGATTTGTATGGCCTACCATTTATTATAAAACTTTGATAAGCATAATCGTAAAAAAAAATGTTAAAAGATTGTATGTATCCCAGGGATAAAATATCAGACTTATGTTGACTCGACTCCAAGCCTGACATAAGCATTATTGCATACGTTGTATTTGTGATTTACGATTGGTCGTTTATTTAGTTTATTTCAAGAACAGCCTTTCAGGAGAAAGATCATTTTGGAATTTTTGTTCTTTTTTTTTTTTTTTTTGGTATACTCTCATTTTGGAACGCCCCAGTTTAACGCTTATACGGGCAATCCAGATTAATAAATACCATCGCAAATATGTACAAAACTTTGAAGGGTAGCATTGAACATACACACGTAAGATTGGGCGCAAAGACTCCCCGCTGAAAATTTACCGCGAGAAAGTGGGTCAACAAGTTTAACACACCGTAACTCGCCATTATTATTACCACGTTCAAAAGATTATCACAGAATGAACATGTCACGTGTGGATAATAATAATAATAATAATAATAATAATAATAATAATAATAATAATAATAATAATAATACTTTAAACAGCACCTGTAATGCATTTCCAGAGGCATTTGTCGATGCTTCTTTGACCGGTTGATTTAGACTAGCTTTTCTTCCTTTTTGTTGTTCCGATATTATTCCGACTACTACAATAATGCAGGCAACTTGCAAGATACGGTAGCATACCTGGAACAACCCGCCGACCGGTACTCCTTGTGCGTATTACACTTCAAGAATGTGTATGAGAGAAGTTTTCCTTCTAAATTCGGGAAGTAACTGAACACCAAAAAATAAAAAATTAAATAAAAATAAAAAATAGAAAAGGCCCAACTACGACTGTGTTATACCAACAGGAAACAGGCAACATAGCGAATTGAAGTATCGTAACAATATATTTACTCCCATTAAATAAACTCACTATTTTATTACTATTTTGTTGCTGCAAAACAAAAACAAAATCTGTACCAAATACCAAACACAGAGCAAATTCTATTTCGTTTTGCTGCCATATTTTATGCGTCTTAATAACCGAATCGCTACTCTAAAACCGATATTCACACATACATTTAATAATAAATTTAGGGTATGTTAGAAACATACAACTGGAGCATTTAATATATACACATTCCCTTATTTGCAAGCAAAACAATTTTTTTACGATTCTCACATGCTTTGAACCTTGAAAACATTGTAGCTAGCATTTGCTCTTAAAAAATGAATCGACTGCAAGACATATGTACATCCTCTCAGTCATTAGTGTCCAAAATTCGAAACTTCAAAAAACGGTATATATATATATATATATATATATATATATATATATATATATATATATATACGCCAGTACAATTCTTCCCCTCTCTTGACGACGAACAAAACCACTCGTTGGAGAACGTATAATTAATCATGAATTCCTTTTGAGTTAGAATCTCCACCTCCGGGTTCCGGTCCTTTAAGCTGTGTGCAGTCTTGTAGTGCCTTTTTGAGACAGAAAAAGAAAAAAAAAGAAAAGGATTTGGTAGGCTCCGCTCGTTGTGAACCGCATTTAGAATTCCCAGGTTTCACACTGGTCTGTCCACGGCGTACTGGCACGCGCTGAGATTGGAGGCCGGGTTCTGGACGTATCCAAAACTCGAATGCTGCTTGGCCTTCAGCCTCAGACTGGCCAAGCTAGAGTTACACGTGTCCCTGTAAACGTACGGCGGGGTCGGGGACGCGTACGGACAGGCCGGCGTCGGAACTCCCGAATTCAGAGAGGGGTTGCTGAGATTGTTCAAGTTGTTGAGGCTGTTCAGACTGGAGCTCGGGACGCCGGTTACAGCGGAAGGCACCATGCTCGAGGACATGCTCATAGAGGAGATGGAGTTTGGCGGGGAGAACATCGTCTGTGACGACAGCGGGTTGACATTCATGGAATTGAAGAAAGGAAAGCTTTTGGTGGACAAGGAGGCCGACGTCAGCCCCTTGGCGGCCCAGTTGTTGTACGTGTAGCTGGAGTACATGTCGTCGTACGGCTGCATGAGTCCATTAAACTGAGGACCAAAACCGTTCTTACATAGTTCGGTTTGTTGATTTCTTTCTCGTTTCCTCCATTTGGCCCTGCGGTTCTTGAACCAGACCTAAAGAAATGAACAGGGAGTTACTACATTATTAGGCCTATTACAAACACACTTATGCTGAATTTCTAAACAAAAGTCGTATAGCCCAGAGTAGGCTATAATTAGTAAAATGAAATAAATCAGCACTATAATGGAAAAACGCTTGTGTAGGTTTTGTTCTTCTGCATACACAACAGGAATATTTAATTGAAAATCAAATAGATTAGCGTAAAGTACAAAGAAACTTAATTACAGGCCTAATACAGAATGACTCATGATATTACCGCAGGATACTGAATATAAAAGCGTTGAGCAATTTAGTTTTTTTCTCCAAATGCCTCTGACCCGCAGTCGTTTTATGATCACCTATGCCACGTCTAAGTAGGATCTAAAAAGAGCCTCCGTTCGTCCCGCCCGCGCTATATAATCGGGTTGTGATTTTACACGAGACCTAATACACACGTCTGCCGCTTAGCCACTCTAATCTCGAGTCTGGAGACGTGTATATTCCAGAACGGCCCCCAAGACAGTTGGGGACCTAAACAAACAACACCAGACTGCGCACCACAAAATATATGCTTTGCACATCTGCCACTGGTCTCGGCACAACGCGGTACAAATATCTAATTTCCCCGTCAGCTGAACAGTGGCCTTATGTTGAAACGTATCCCGAGCAATATGCGTTTAAAAACTTTAAACCAGACACTCATTGAAGGAAACGAGAATAGGAAAAATAGAGAAACAATCGATTTTATGATTAAACAAACAAACAAAAAAAAAACATTAAAAGAACAAAACAACTATTACGCGTCTGTGTTAATCAATCTACTTTAGGGTCAGTTAACTGGACCGTTGTAAATATTTAACCTGCATAGGCTACATCTATTACGTAAACATTGTGTTAAAGACAATCGGACTAATCCTTATTGGGTGTGTTTAGACGATATATAGAATAATTAATTTTTATTTTTGAGAGAACAAAACGCTTAGCCTTCCAACTTTTATTGCACGATTTGATTATAAATTACTCACGCTTAGGGTTAAATAGCCTACATAATGAAGACAATACACAATGAAGAGCCAACGTGCGACACACATAAAATTATAAAAAAAAGAGTATTATTTGAGCAAAACTATTGGGCTATATTTGATCTCCATAAAAATAAGATATGTTAATTAAAACCAAACTAAAATAAACCAAAGGAATATAAAGTAGCACGACTCTTTATGCACAGACACGGGTATGCAATACAGGGTATACAAAATTTATTTCACAAACATTAAGCCGGAGAAGAATAAAAACTTCAATACAATGTTACAATATTATTGCTCAGGTGTATGGAGACATAGGCTTTGTTCAGAACAAACTGCACTGGGGGCATAGCAATTAAGTAAGCTCCGCACATTGGAACTGGACACTTCATTCCGGTTTTACTTAGACAAGTTAGGAGTGTAGCTACTTCAAGCCCGATGTTTTTCAAAGAAAGTAGCTAAATCGCGTCGTGTTTTTAAGGTTTATTAATAAATTATGTTACAGTAACCGAATGAACATATGAAATAAGGGAAATATTACATCCACGACCTTACCCTGACTCTGGCCTCTGTGAGGTTGGTCCAGACGGCTATCTCCTCTCTCGTGGACATGTCCGGATAGCGATTTCTCTGGAACGTGGCCTCCAGTTCTTGTAACTGCTGGCTAGTAAAGTGGGTCCTCTGTCGTCGCTGCCTTTTCTTTTTTGATGGATCATCCGAAGCGTCGTCGTTTTTGCTCTGAGTTTTCTCTCTCTCTGTAAGGATTAAATAGGTTTGCAGTCACCGTTTAATTAATATTAATACACAGAAATTCCTCGAGCGCAGTGCTGTCAGGATATCAAATGTACAATGGAAGTAGGGACGCGTTCGATGCGCTTGGAATGTAGTCCGTACAGGCTGTCACTAGAAGAAAGGAGATTTCAAGATTTCAAAGAAACCCGGAGCTTAATTGCATTTACTCAAAATATTGCTTAAAATCCAAAGTTAAAATATTAATTGGTCCTGAAATGCTGAATCACTACACTGTGTGCTACCGGGCACAGTGCAGCAGAAATAAGTTCCAGATTTAAAGAGAAACATGTCATGTAAGCAAACGTTATTATTAACCTTGTGGTCTAAAGCAGAATAAATAAGGACAATGCGGGAGCACTCTCTGTCAGTGGATGTCGGTCTGTTCAGATGCACGCGGCGTTTAAATAAAATACCTTTATTATAAAGCCACAACAATTATCGGATTTTTTTTCTTCAATTTGAAGCAAGTCTTAAATGCCCAGTGCAAAAACGTAATTCCCAGATAAATCGCGAGGCTATTTTTTTCACGGTTTTTATACCCTTCGGACAGTGGAAGTGTTGTTGCGTTTACTACGAAAAAGGCGCGATATTACTAGGACCATATTTAATCACCTACCTATAGACTCTGGGCTGGAGGTTCCCGACTGTGTCCTCACCTCCAGACGGTGTTTTGAGTCTACAGACCGCTGCAGCGGCTGAAGACTAGAAGCCATAGCAAGTGTCGTTTGGTTTGGAGGGACGAGTTTATTGCCTATATGGTGATGATCCAAGTGTAACGAATCCTTCATTGGGTTCATCGATAAACTGCAATAAAGACTGTGCGGAACACCGATTATGCTCCAAAGCGCGAGCGACAGCTTTTGACGGAAAGAAAATGTTGCAATTACAATTTAGGCGGCGCAGCTTCTCCAAGATACTTGTAGCTCAGTTCAAGCAGTTTAAAATGCTCTAAATTAAAGCCATACCGGTAGCCTATCATCAGCATCAGAAAGACATGAATATCCTTTTTTAATAAGAAGCGGAATCAAATAAACATATCCTGGCTGACACGGCGAGTGGCTATGAGAGTCGGAGTGACAGGGGCAGGTAGCTGTTATTATATCCGAAGGCTCGCGCACATTCGGTGGTTTGCCGTTCATTTCAGCTGTTCCGAGTTCCCTCTGTTCCACAGAGCCACTTTTCTAGGCTTTGACGTCATTAGAGACCTCCCACTTTCTGACAGGCTGTCAAGTCAGAAGTGAAGTTTCCCCTAACCAACCCAGCGCGAGCTAGGTCGGGAGTATAGAGAGATGACTGCCAATGGCATACTTCGGGGTCTGTGCTTATTGTTCTTTCTAATAAAAACCCCATCGACATGTGTAGGGGAAACGAATATATAACTTGGTCTACTCGTAAAGCAGGGTGCATCCTGTAGTTTTATGAAAATTGGTCTCCTGAAAACCTTGGCCTAAGCGCTGATGGATGACCTGCAGAATTTATTGTGGCTGTGAAAAATACAAACTACCGTTAATCACTGATGTCAACATCATTGTGCGTGTCAACAATATAATAAATCCGCAGTATGTATCACACAAGTACGTGTCACCATCACAACCGACTCAAAATGTCACCGCGCGCACGCATTCGCCTGCGCGCACTCGCACACATACACGCGGACAAAGCACTAGAGTATAGTGTGATCGATATGGCGATTTGGAGAATGAGGTTGTCTGCGTAGTAACTGATTACAGGCGGCTCTTCTGGGCTGTGCGACCTTTACTGGTAATTAGGCACTTCCTTAAGTTTCTGATTTCTGAAACACAACTATTGCATCGGAGTACCATTGGCCTTAACATCACGGGTATCTTATTTGTATAAAAATCAAGATATACGTGGAAAAAAATATATATCCATTTACACGATCCCACTAGTTGCATTTGTAATAGATTCTATTTCAAACGTAAACACGATACATTGTTTAAAGAGACTAAGTATAACAAGAAGCTCAACATTACTTTTTAAAGTTAAGGCTGAATCGTTGTCGAATGATATTCCCCGTTGCGAATTTTGCTCATTTAGTTTGTGTGTGCCTTTATTATTAGTGGAGTGGTTATGTTATAGCCTATGTGCCTCATTAATATCTACAGGACTTTCAAAAATGATGTGCTCCGGCACTTCGCTTTGTTTTAGGTGTGTTTTCAAAACTAAACGTTTTTGAAGTTTTCTCGTGTCGTTTTAACCATAAATACATTTGGAATGAACATTCAATATTTACTAGATCTTCATTGTTTTCATTGTTGATAAATCTTAACAGACACTGTTAAGATATGCCTACGTCTTTACATTACCACAGTAAAAACAATACTACTACTACTACTACTACTACTACTAATAATAATAATAATAATAATAATAATAATGACTGTCCTACAATGGAAACAGTCTGTGGGGTTATGCTGATCTCATTACAGCAACACACTATAAACTGACAAATGTGCAGTCACTGAACACCCTTCCGCCAGTTCTTGTATGCACGAAGGCTAATAATATGTTATAGAGCTAATCCTTTGAAAACCACTGATATGCACCTCATTTGCAGTCTTCAGGGACGGTTGAGGAGGGAGAGAGAGGGGAGGGGGGGAGGGGGGTTAAAAATACCCTGCTCAAACTTGATCTTTTTCTTAATCTTTCTCTCCGTGTACTAGTTTACCGATGACCCCGCACATCATTACTTTGTCCCACACATCTATGTGTTTTAGTTCATTTAGTTAATTTTCATTCAACACGCAGTACACGCTGCGATGTTATACCCTCTCATGCGCAAAATAAACCGTTGGAAAGAATTACTTTGGGATAATTAAAATGGCTAAGTCATGGAACCAGTGTTTTGCGCTTGTCTTGTGTTTTGTACTTCTGTGGTGTAGCCACATTCCTTGCGAAATAACCCGTAATTTCTTCACAAAGATGCAATCTATTCATCATCGGAGAGATTACTCACGTCATTCATTTAACAGGTGTCAACCCCTTAACCATAATACGTTTTTCTGGAAAATGCCATCGTAATTTACTATAATAATATAATAACAGATTAAGTTAGATAAAGTGGGAAGCGAACGTTTGCCTAGCAACAACGAAAGAGACAAAACGTCCGTACGCTTCTTGTCAAAAAGGTAAATGAGCCTGTTTAGAAACCTTTTTGGATATGCCGGTCAGAATGAACTAAACTATTAATACATCTGAAAAAATGAGTACATTCATGAATACGAAAAATAATTCAAACGCATAGTAGTAGCAATGTTAGTGAAAGTCATTGACAGGGGTGAAGCTAGTGTAATTCCACATTTTAAGAATAAAATATAACAACAATACTACTACTACTACTACTACTACTACTACTAACAATTATAATAGATTTCCAGGAAGGAATAATATTATGTTTTAATAATAATAAGAATAATAATAATAAAAAAAACAACAACAATAGCAATAATCATCATCATCAACATCAACATCATAACAACAACAATGAAGTATTTTCGAAATAATAATTGCCATGGCAGTCTTCTCGGCTTCCCCCTTCCCCCGCCTTCTCCCTCTCCCTCTCCTTTTCCCTCTCCCACTGAAGGATTATCCCGCAGGATTCGCCATAGAGAACCATTAATTACCCATTCAGTCAATATTGGGGCTGCGACAGAGCTTTTTACATAGGATTAAGAGGACATCAAATTGTTCCATTAGTATTTTCCTCCTCGCGGGTAAGCCTTCATTATACATAGCCTATCATTTTCCCATGAGTCAATCTTCCTGCTGCAGCCTACGGAAGGGATGCGGTGAATTGATCAAGCAAGTCACTTTGAGGGCCGGTTCCCCGATTCGTGGTTCAGCCTTTATCGGATGGAATAATGTATAGTTACGCAGTTATGCTTCTTTGCGATTACTGTATTCTTTTAAAAAAAGAAAGAAAAGACGTTGTTTGCTGGAGCCAGACAGATCGGGCCAGATCGGGCTTGGGGCCCTCGGTCCAAAATGTTCATGTTCTCAATGTAGATTGTGTTCCGTATGACCATACTGTAACAGAGCATTATCTGGGCTTTGGTAGGCAGGGTAGTCCTAGGATATTCTCTCCGCCTGCGGTCGATCTGCGCAGACAGAGCAGCTCAGCTAGTTGACTGAAGCTGCAAGTGGCTCCAGGCGCTGTATCGAACACGGGTGCTAGTCTTGACATAGGCCTACAGTTTTGACTTGACATTCCAAATCGAGGACAACAACTGCAGACGCCTTGTCTGTGGCTATTAGTTCCTCCAATTAAAAAAAAAATAGTAATGGAAATGATTAAATAGTAGCAAAGCTCTATAGTAGGCTACAGTAGTAAAACGGAGTCTGGGGTCTGCTCATTGAGGAATCCAAGACATTAAACAAGAAAACAAGTTAGAGATAACAGGCGTATAACAGCAGGTTCGATTGAAATGGAAGACTAACCAATGTTAGGGCTTCGGAGATTGGGGGGAAGGGGGGATCAAAATTTGAGCAATAGGTATTGGGATAGGATGGCTTGGGTTGGTGGACCCAATATGAGATCTTTTCATGCGGCCCAAAATCCCTGGTGGCGCCCCGGGATCGCAATATATATAATTGCCTTATGTGATGTCACATATGGACGGAACACATCTATTATTACATTCATAATTTACGATGACCGATAAATTCGTAACTGGAAATCAGCTAATTGCAGAAATGGAATTGTATCACTAAGATACATCAGTTGCCATTGAGATCTATTTCTGGCCACTAGAAGGCAATATAATACAGCCTAAATTACTATAGACGTTCTAACAGCAGATAGTTACAACTGATAATACAAATCTTAGAACGGATACTTGTAAAAGAGAGATATTGTACTGTATTATACGTATTCATGCTGCATTAGTAAAATAATAAAATATGACCATTGTCAGTTCGGGCGTATTCAAATTTCGAAAACAAAGTATCGCGTCTTCCACGAGGATAGAATGAACAACGACTGAGTTCGGAAAGACTCAAGATACTAAAGCAAAAGTGAGCGCAGAAATGACGCAAAACTTTAATAAATACTCACCTATTTGGACACAGGTCGAAAGCTTACGGCAGTGGGAGTCCATTGTATTTTCCTGAAAAACAGTGATCCAATACAGAATATTACCATCAACGTACCCACCAACCTGAACACTATTTGATTGTTGTACTGTATCTGAAGGACAATAAAGCAATTAATTGTATTCGTTTTACTTATCCATGTTCCCCTTGCCCATCCATGTTTTTCTTTCACTATCTTTTTTCCCCTAACGACATTATTATTCATATTATTATAATTATTACTACTATTATTATTATTATTATTATTATTATTATTATTATTATTATCATTATTATCATTATTATTGTTGTTGTTGTTGTTGTTGTTGTTGTTATTATTATTATTATTATTATTATTATTATTATTATTAGTAGTAGTAGTAGTATTGTAGTAGTAGTTGTTATTGTCATAATCATTGGACGTCGACATGGTTACTTCACATACATCTGCTCTCAGCACTGCGAACTTTGTTCGGGCTGATATCTGGGCCTCCAACCGGGCGGGCCTCGCGCCGCGGCGTCTTGGCTCTGCATGTGTCAGGGACCAGCAGTTTGGCTCATAGTTTTGTGATTGTGCTGCAAAATTACGGGATTAGTGTCTGATTGAGATGTCTGTCGGTGCGGTATTACACATTTCATTACCACAGCTCTCTACTAACTCGATATGAAGTAACACAGATGGGATTTTATTAGCTCAGACCTCCCGTGTTTGCTTATGATAATTTAAGATAGAAATTTGCATGCAATGATGCTGTCAATGCTGATGCTTTCCTTCTTCTCTCCCGTCTCGATTATGCCGCTCTGGTTGGTACCGCTTCT